>JAJPUD010012726.1:0-47899 GCA_023553655.1 Myrmecobius fasciatus | reverse complement strand
AGAATAAAAATTTATGATGGTTTTCTTATCAAAAAATGTCATTGTAAGTCATTAATCAAACTCAGTTTATCTGTATCCTTCCATATATTTATTAAGCTTTAAGTCTTATTTTATATTAACAGTAAATATATTTGGTTATAAATGACTTTCATGTACAAATAAATGTCAGGGATAGAAGTTTAGTCAGTTCCAAAATTGCTTACCAATAATATCATCTATTGACTCTTTAAAACAAGTGTTTTGTAGCTAGTAAAAAAAATGATCCCAGAAAGGAAAAATTTAAACTATAATATTATAGCTCTCATATTATTTATTTTTATTCTGGTGGCTTACTAAGAAAAAGCCAGTTAGGTTTTCTCCAGATTTTTTAACTTTTATTATTTATTTTTAACATTACTTTTAAATTTTGAGTTGTATATTTTCTCCATTCTTCCTATACTTTCCCCCACCCACTAAGAAAGCCATGTGATATCAATTATAAATGTGAAATCATGGAAAACATATTTTCATATTAGCTATATTTTTTAAAGCAAGAAAAATAAAGTGAGAAAATTATACTTCAATTTGTACTCAGAATTCATCAGTTCTTTCTCTAGAGATGGATCACATTTTATTTATCATAATTCTGTTGAAATTATCATTCAGTCATATTTGACTCTTCATGACTCTATGCACCATATTGTTCATGGCATTTTCTTGGCAAAGCTATTAGAGTGATTTACCATTTCCTTCTCCAGTGAATTTAGGCAAACAGAAATTAAATGAATTGCCTAAAGTGACAGTTAGTAAATGTCCTGATTCCAAACCAAGTATTCTATCCCCTGAACCACCTAGCTGCCTCCTTGGAATTATCTTGGATCATTGTACTGCCATTCAGTGTCAGTTATAATTAGTGCCAGTAAAGGGACCCCTCTAATCTCTTTCTGATCACTTGTCTAACCCCCTTACTGTCTGTGGACTGAGAACTCCCAAAGTCATTGCTACTACTTATATGTGGATCATCTAGTCTAATCCACTCATTGTACAAATAAAAAAAAACTGAGAAACATAGATAAAATAATATGCTCTGTATCAACAATATCAGTATACATTTGGAGTCAGGTCTTTAACTTGGGTCTGACTATGAGGTCAACTCTCTTCTCTCTACAAATACCAAGAGATATTTAGTATTTTCTAGCTTGCAAAACATTTTCCATGGGTACTGTCAGTTGAATTTGACAATAGCACCATTTGGTAGGTAGGCAGGAATTATTAAGCCCACTTTTTAATGGAAACATAGAAGCTTAGAAATGTTAGGCTACTTATTACAGTTATACAACTAGTAAGTAGGAGAATCTACACTTAAACCCAGGTGTTCTCATTCTAATCCATACCCTTTTGCATTGCAATCAATAAATGTAAAATATCATCTAAACATATGTATATGTGTATAAGATATGCATATATATGCAAGTATAAAATAAATTGAGAAAGTGTGTATAATACATTTGAGAATGTATATTATGAGTATGATCTACGTACTTTATATATAGTAGATATAGCATAATATGTATATATGTATGTATATATATACATATATATGATGTGTCTGCATGTCCTATATGTGTGTTATGGATACATGTACTAAAGGTGCATATATATATATATACACATATATATATATTAGGTATATGTAGAAGTATATGTGTATGTATAATATTGTGATTCATATACAATGTGTTATATATGCACATAGATGAGTGTCTTTAATACCTATATTGCTTTTGTGTCAACAGCTTTCTTACATTTGTGTAAGAGCATTACATTTCTTTGAGCAGCTTAAATTTTAGCAGCATTTTGCCCTGAGGTATTTGCCTGCAGTAAGTCACTGCAGATCAATATACAAAGAATTCCCTGAAAGCAGAAACTAAACTACAAAAACAAGCTTGCTTTGCAATGAAAATACTACAGTGACTAGGGAGGATATGCCTTCCAATCCAAGAGAAGAGAGCACAGAACTGTTTGGCAGAGATTAAGATTAATATATTAAAAAAGACATGAATGGTCAGGTAGGAGCACAGTACTTGCCCAAGCATCCTTACTGATTATAAAGGAAAAAAGATTAATTTTTTTAATGTGACTTCCATTTTAAGGACAAATTAATTCAAGCTTATACAGAAATAAACATAATAAAGAAAGATGATGATAATAAAATAAAAAAATTTACCTTACCTCCTACTAAAAAACTTTCAAAATAATTTGGAGTATGAAATGATTATTTATATGACTTTTGGTAAAGAGCTAATAAAACATACAACTCCATTTAATATTCATTTTGGGAGTGCGATAATACATTAATACTGTACATGAATAAATACAAAACTAAATGTGAGCCATATATAAATACTGCCTATGTGTATAACTAAAACGTACAAGACAAAACATTTTCCTCAGGAAAAAGTGACCTTTATTGTAGTACCAATCATTAATGCATCAAATAAAATGAATATATTCTGCAGATGTTGACCTAGTGATTATCTCCTCCATCCTAAAGAGTTGTCCCTTTCACCAAATTCATAAGTATATCACCCTCATACAATTAACAAAATACACAGAGTATATAATTTTACTGATATTTTAATACTTGTAAACATGCTCTAAATTTAGATTTGGGGACGTAAAGATCTCATCATCAGGTACTTGTGTTGCTCTTATCATGTTAATATTTGGCCAAATAGTTTTTGTGTGCTCTTTTTGGATTAGTTGAGAAAAATAAAGACACTGTAAAAACTGTTTAAAGATTACTGAGAGGGACTTTTTATGTCTTGAGATGAGGAAAGTTAATATATTTTTTGACCCTTCTCATATGTTAACTGAATTCTGAATTTCCAGCTGACTCTCTTCTATGTCTCATTTCACTTGCAGTTCTGACATACAAAATTTGTTTCAAGTGATTCATCAACCCAGCAGTTCCTGGACTCATCATTCAGTTTTTGGTAGTGAATATGCATCATTTGAGATTTTGGGTACTCCAAATATTAATCATATTCCTATGTCTGATTTAACTTTACAAATACATTTTTAAATTACTCAGTTTTGTTTATAAATATATAATGGGTTTTACAATTTAATCTTCAAAATAAAATATGGACAATTGTAATACTTCATTTTTATTTCCTCTTTATTTCCTCTTTTTCAAATTTACTATGCATCACCTGTTTGAAGTGAGTTTTAAAAGTAATTTGCATAAGTTGAGTAAAAATTAGGTTCAGGTCATAGGGAAGACTAAAATCACAGGTAAAAAAAATTTGTGATGTTTATAATTACTAAGCACACACACACACCCCTTTCTTCCCCCCACTCCCCAAATACAGCAATGTAGATTTAAGTCTGAAAAACAATTGTTACACAGTTCAACATAATCATTTCATTACATCCTATCTACATATCCCAATTTCTGAACTTAATAATTGGCCTCCCTGCTTCAAGTCTATCCCCACTTCACTCTATCCTACACATTCTTGCCAATGTAATTTTTCCTAAATGCAGATATGACATGTGACTCTCCTACTCAATCAACTTTATTTCTTTCCTATTGTCCCAGGATAAAATATAAACTCTTCTGTTTTGATTTTTAAAACCTTACATAACCTGTACCCAATATATATTTTCCAGCCCCCTTTTCCAACTTTGCCTTTTCTGTTCAAAATGCATACTTCATCTCCCATCTCTTAGGATTTTGCTTGAGCTTTCCCTTGTGCCTTTGATGTTCATAGATTTTTGTTGATACATTTTTGACACATCAGACAAGCAAAAATGAACACACAGACCAGTAATGACATATATTTTCTGAAAATAGTTCAGCAAAATACCATAAAAGATTGATTGTAAATGAGGTAAATAAGAGAATCTTATACTACTGAAATTTCTCACTTGCCAAGAAAAAAAACACAGAATCAACATTTTTGTATTCTATTTGGTCAGAGTTTTATTGTTGTTTAATATTATCTTCATTTACATAGTTACAGACAATGTATACAACAGTCTTTGTTTTTTGCCTTCCTCAATCTGCATTGCTTCATAAATCTCTTCCCATATTTCTTCAAATTCTTCTTCTTTGTCATTTTTATGGCATGTTATTCCACAATATTCTTATGAGACAATGTGACACAGTAATTAAATATCAAGCCTTGGCGTCAATAAGCCCTGAAATTCAAGTCTTGATTCAGACACATACTAGCTGAGTCACCATAAGCAAGTCAATTAATATCTCAGCACACTTTGGCAACATTCCACAATCAAAAGTTACAGTTGACTTGCCATCTGCATGGAGAGCTCCCTATATTAATGAAATCACAATCTTAGACAAAAACAAAAACTCAAAAGACCAACATTTGTTCAGCCATTTCTCAAAATACTGAGAACATTGGTTGCTTTCTGGCTTGTATAATACAAATAAATAGAAATATTTTTGTATATCCAGTTCTTTTCTGCCTGCAATACCCTTCTTGAAGCATTAATATATTAGCTCAATTACTGGATTGAAACATATAAAAATTTTCTAACTTGACTTATATAATATCAAAAATATGTGTCTTAATAGAAACATGGTACAACTTCCATACATAACAATAACAGTAGTCTTTTCTTTGTAATGTTTCATTGTCTATGAATATCTAGAACTATGAGATTATATCATATTTTAATTTGCTCCCAAAGGAAATAAACTAGAATGTATAGTGTCCAAATAATCTCATCATATGTTCACTCTGAATCTATTTATCAACTTTGTCATTAAATGTGTGGTATGAGAAGCTTGCTCCATCTTGCACTCATTAATTTCCAATGTGGCAGTAAATAATTGAGTGATAAGCTCTATTTAAAAAAAAAACCTAATAGTAGACTACTACCAAACTCAGACCACGCTTAATCTTTGGAATTCTTCATTCCAAAGCACTAGAGTTTAAGGAAGTCTTAATCTATAAATTCTAGTAATTGATATGACCACTGAAATATATCTACCTTCCTTTTAAAATGTCTAAAACTCCAAACTGATATTTCTCTATAACTTTGAAGACAATAATTATAATTTGTTTTTTTTTTCATCATTTAAGTTTCTCAGCTCTGCAGTAACTAGAATATGATAAGGTTAGAAGTAAAACGTTTTATACACCTATCTAATGACATCCCCCTAAAGTCAGTTTCAGGAACAGAATGGTGAAAGATTTTCTTAATGACTTTTTTGTCCCGACTTATTCCTCTCAATCCTCATGCATACAACTCTCCTTTCTTAACATGTGGTTTTCTTTACTAAATATGAATACTGATTAAGATCTATGACAGTGAAGAACAATTAGTAAATTTATGCAATTGGGTTCTATGCTTATCTTCTCAAAGATAATTGACAAAATTGCTGTGATTAGGTTGGTTTTTTTAAAGTTTTGATTCAGTTTCATTCTTTGGTATAAAATATGAAACAAAAAATATTTACATTATAATCAAGAGAATTTTTTTTATCAAATGAGATGGGCAAGACAAAGGCAGAATGGCATTATAGTAGATAGAGAGTTGTCCATAAACTCAAAAAGATCTGAATTCAAGTCCTATTCCTAATATTGCTTGTATGAGCTTGGGCAAGCCATTTAATCTCTCAATGCTGTAAAGCAACTCCCTAAGACTATAAGTTATAGAAAACTTTCCAAATTGCATTGGTAGAAAGATTTTTTCTCATTAGAGATTTCTCTGTACAAGTAAAACCACATAACCAGTCCCTCCACTAATGATTATTTGAAGATAATTATGTTTTCTCATTTTTCCTTCCCATTTTGGAAATAGATGATATTCATACTTTATCTAAAAATTTTTATTGGGTTGGGATGATTTTGAAAGATCTGTTTAATTCCCCCAATAAAAGTTCCCATTTCTAATGTTTTTAAAGTTCTACTTTGAGTCCTACTTACTTGAATTTTATGTATTATATTTCTGTATTGTATTTATTTTGTACTGTATGAGTGGAGACTTATAAAAACAATTTTCTTTCTTAAATTATATATTATGCCAATTGATGTGCAGGTGTGGATTAAGTTATTATTATCATGATTTGGTTCTCTTCTCCCCAGGAAAAAAACCACATATAAATTATAAGCATATACAAAGAAAATTAAATATGAATAATTACCACTATTCAAAAAGAGTTTCATTCAAAGTCATATTACTTTCATTTTTATTCAACCTAACTGACTTATTTATTGCTTTCTGAACTCAAAAGTCCATCTTTCTCCTCTGTGCTTCTGCACAGACAGTTCTGAGCATCTAAAAACCAAACATTCTTCATTTCTGCTTCTTCCTGTTTAAGACCTACATATTATTTTCCTCTTTGAAGGTTTTCCTGATTTCTCTAGTGGTTAGTATTTTCTCCTTCCTCAAAATTATCTGTTTTTTTTTTTCCTTAGCTGGATTTGTGCTACATACTCAGTAGAATATAAGTTCTTTGAGGGCAGGAAAAAATTTGAATCCTTTTGTGCCCTGTACCATAGGAGGTGCTTCATATGGGTTAACTGAACTGAATCAAGTCAGCCTCCACTAAGTCCCTTCCCTGATGGCCCATATCATAGAGGTGATCTTCATGTTTTCAGTAACTTATCCAGAAAAGTGAAGACAAAGAAATTTTAGCAATTTGTAATGGCTTTGAAAATAGATCTAGTGGCAAACAGTATGCTTTATTTATTATCAAACAAACATACTATCTGAGTTCAGAGACATTTCTCATGTAGTTGGTGGCCATGGTAGAATTTTTTTAGTCATAGCAAGAATGGGCTGAATATACATGAGTACAGGAGGCATATTAAAATATATTATTATATTATTATTGAAATGTTAAAGTAAGATTCATGGTATCTATTGTTTTCTCTAATTGAATAATATTTATGTAAGATATACACATATGGTTACCTGTGAATATATATACATAATACTCAAATAACAAAGCCATTCCTTTACTACAACATCCTTATTTCAAAAAAAGATTTTAAAAGAAAAAAATTACCCTTTTACCACAGAATTCTCTATTAACAGGGGCAAAAAGTTTCTATACTGTAATAGACAAACTTGTGTTTATATGAGTATCATAAATTTCAGACTTAGGAGGAAATGGGAAAAAATGAAATGTTCATTAGAAAAGTCTAGACAAAAATAATACATATCATTGTTGGCTTTTACTAATGAGATAAATATGGTTGAAAGTATTTAATACATAAATATATATTACCTGGAAAACTTGAACCAGTCTAGAAATCTTATTACTATTTATATGATGAAAAGAGATCAGCTGGTCACTAGTAGACATTACTTGGGCCTGAATTTATCAATCCAGGGTGCTTTTATTTAAATGTGTTGGCTCATACTTTAAATTAAAAATCAATAAAGTCCTGGGACAGCTAGGTGGCGCAGTGGATAGAGCACCAGCCCTGAAGTCAGGAGGAACTGAGTTCAAATCTGGTCTCAGACACTTAACATTCCCTAGCTGTGTGACCCTGGGCAAGTCACTTAACCCTAATTGCCTCAGCAAAAAGCAAAAAAAAAAAAAAAAATCAATGAAGTCCTGAGAGGGAAAAAATGTGTGTGTATACATATATATGTGTGTGTGCATATATATACATATATATATATGCATATACATATACATATATATATGATCCTTCACTTTTACTTAACTAGTTGTATCCTAGCCAGTAGTCAATAAACTAGGTACTAATACTTAATAAATGTGCCAGTTAAGCACTGAGGCAAAAATGTGGGAAAATATTGACAATTTTTACAAAATTGTGGAACATTTTTACCTCATTTACCATGTTTGATTGTCCACATTAAGCAGATCAACTGAAGAATTATTATCCAACTTTAGGTCATAATTACAAATCAGTAGAAAAGCCAAAAATTCAATTCCCTTCAATTTAATAAGCACTTGTTAAGCACCAACAATGTGCCATGCATAGGACTTGATATTGAATTTACCAAGACAAAGACCCCCAAAAAAGTTTTTTCCTCAAAGAATTTATGTAAGAAAATGGTCCTTCCTAAGTCTCTCCAGAAGACTCAACAATTTTATAGATTTGTTTTTTAATTACTATGCCCATTTGATTCATATGAAAAACCCAAATGTGGCCATCACAATGAACAGAAAATCCATGGAATCTCCCAATTTTATTTTTAAATATGTATACCAAAAACAATTAAAATTACCCAATTAACTTAAAAATACAGTTGACACCAATATTAAGTTCAAAAATCACCTACAGATTTATCTCAAGAAACCATCTCAAATGTTCTAACTTCTATTAAACTGTGCATACCCTTTGACCCAGCAGTGTTTCTATTGGGCCTATATCTCAAAGAGATCTTAAAGGAGGGAAAGGGACCCACATGTGCAAAAATGTTTGTGGCAGCCCTTTATGTAGTGGCAAGAAACTGGAAACTGAGTGGATGCCCATCAATTGGAGAATGGCTGAATAAATTATGATACATGTATGTCATAGAATATTATTGTTCTATAAGAAATGACCAGCAGGACAATTTCAGAGAGGCCTGGAGAGACTTACATGAATTGATGCTGAGTGAAATCAGCAGAACCAGGAGATCATTACACACAGCAACAACAGTACTATATGACGATCAATTCTGATGGACATGGCTCTCTTCAACAATGAAATGTTTCAAACCAGTTCTAATTGTTCAGTGATGAAGAAAGCCATATACAGCCAGAGGGAGAGATCTGAATGTGGACCACAACATAACATTTTCATGCTCTCTATTGATGTTTGCTTGCATTATGTTTCCCTTCTCAGATTTTTTTTCTTGTAGATCCGATTTTTCTTGTACAGCAAGATAACTGTATAAATATGAATACACATATTCAATTTGTCAAGTATTTCAACATAATTAACATGTATTAGACTTCCTGCCATCTAGGAGAGGGAGCGGGGAGTAGGAGGGAAAAATCTGTAACAGAAAGCTTTGCAAGAGTCAGTGTTCAAAAATTACCCATGCATATGTTTTGCAAATAAAAAGTTTTAATAAAAAAATGTTCTAACTTCTCTAATATTGCAATATTCCTTTCCCTTTGCATTAAATATCACCTGTTAGTTTTCTTAGATAAGTGTTTTGTAAAACAACACAACTGACAGATTTATTGCCCCATTAGTAAAAGAGTATAACTATATATTCGCATTCAACAACATTTTACCAAGAACATAAACTCAAAATAATTTAGCATTTGAAATTTAGTAGGTTGATTGCTCTTAGTAGGTAGAGATATTTTGCATATAAGAAGTTGCTCTCCATTTGATAAGGTGATAGTTCTCATTTCTGACATGGTATAATGACTTTCATGACTTTAATTTGCTTCTCTGCATTATTCAACTTTTTTTTCTAAAATGAAGAATATAAAGAAACTTCAAGGCTTCCATCACAGAATTTTAAGTGAAATTCACAAGCTGGATTTCAAACTTTAAAATTCTGATTCTAAAAGTACAATCTTATGATTTTTATGAGTATTTATGGCTTATAATAATTAGAAAATTGCATGATTTGTCTTTTTTAGTCTTCCTGCTTTTTATAGATCTGAATTAAGAAAGCATATTGGATTGATTTAAATTGGAAACTACAGAAGGAAGCTGGCTAAGAACATAGTAGGCTAGCTCATAGTCTGTTCCCAGAATGGTCTGTCTAATGATGTACTTTGTTGTCACAGTAAACTACTAGGCTCACAGATTTTTGTCTGTTTGGACATTTGGCTTGAAGTAAACATTCAGAACATTCAATCCAAATATGAACTGGGCCAAAAGTTGCCTTAAGTATTGCCAATCTAATGCTAATTCAGCTAGTAGCAACATGCTTTCTTTCTGCCTTTTTCCCTTAACAAATAAAAATACAAATAAAAAGTTACATGTGTATTAAATTAAATTTGATAATCATTCATGTAATATTTTTGAGAGAATCATTACCTCTTTTCCAAAAGATTAGAATCTCATCTTAGTGTCAAATGCTCTTATCTATTTTGGTATATTTGTGGAAGTAAAGAGATCAAATCATTGATGAATAATCTAATAAAGAAGCCAAGGTCTAAGAGAAGACACACAAACACTGCTAATTGGTTTCAGGAAATGGGAGAAAAAAATCTCCAGTGTAAACATTTAACTTATTTTTGTGAGCTAATACTTTCTAAGTAGATATTCCTTCTTTACTGCTCTTGTTGAAACAAGACCTGGTCCACTTTCCCTGAGTGAACAAAAAGTTAGGGCAAGTTAATTGAGAAGACTAAAAGTTTTACATTTATCTCAATGTGTCAACATCTCCCCTTTTCCATAGAAAATTTGGCTTAATCAAAAACAAATATCTAGGTACTGTGGAAAGTATTATATATAAAAGAACAAAATATTAAACAATCCTTCCTTACAATAAGTTTACATGCTAACAGGAGGAAAATAAGGAAAGTCATACATATATAATGTATACATTATACATACATATAAATACAAAGTTAATAAAAATATATATACATAAAAAGAATCTAAAGAGAAAGTAATTTGAGAAAGTAAGCACTAGTGCTTGAAGGAATAAGAAAAGGTTTTGTGAAGATATTGCTAGAACTTCATTTTTAAGGAAGAAGAGAATGAATGTGATGAAGCAGAGATAAGAAATTCCAGGTAAAGTCAGCAATCAATCTATTACAAACCTTGAAACACCAATAAAAATAAATATACTTGCTTTAAAGCCACTTGCATTTAAATTATTTTTTTTCAAGATCTGGAGTGGGAACAGCAGAGGGGGTGAATTATTATATAAGGTACAAAAATCAGTCATCAACTTTAAAAGCAGCTGCTTTTAATTTAATCTTGTTACGTCAATATTCCATGTTTGATATCAAATGAAAATATGCAAAATGTGGAAACCTAGTTAAATAGTGTGTTGAGAGAACAGGCAAACAGATAGTTGAGAAGAGAAGAGAAAGAGAGAGGGGAATGAGAGAGCAAGACAAAGAAGGAAGGAGAGACAGAGAGGGAGGTAGAGTGGAAGGGAGAGAGAGGGCAAGAAAAAGAAATGGAGGAAGAGAGAAGAAGGCAAAAAAGAAGAGAAAGAAGAAGATGAAGAGAAGGAGAGAAAGAGAGGTGGAGGGAAAAGAAAGGAGAGGGAAGGAGAGGGGGAGCAAGAGGGAGAAATTGGATATAGAACCAGAGGGTAATAGTTAAAACATTCTTTATTCTTGCCAACCCAATCAGTCAGAAGAAAGAAGAAGAAAAATGAAAACTCCTCCCACATCACCCACCCCATACGTATTTATCTGTCATTCCAAAATGAACAGCTGTTGAAAACATAGAAGAAGGGCAAAAAGTCTTTCTTTTGAAAAATAGGCTGGGAAGTAGCTCCATAATTGCCCTTAAATATAATATTGCCCTGTAATTTCTAAATATACAAAACTTGGCACTTTCCTACTTTCCATCCAGTTAGTATTGCTATGGTACATATAAACATCACCCAGCATTTAATAATGACTTGCATTTGTATTGAGAGAGACAGACATACAGACAGAGACAGACACAGAGAGACTCAATAGAGAACCAGAGGGCAAGAGTTAAAACATCCTTTATTTTTACCAGTCCAATTAGTAGGAAGAAAAAAGGAGAAAAAATCTCCTTCCACATGGCCCACCCCATACTATTTATCTGTCACTTCAAGATGAACAGCCTGTTAAAAACATGGCAGAAGGGCAAAAAGTAGAGAAATTAAGACATGAATCAAACCCTCTAGCTTCCTTCCTTTGATGGTGATGCACAATAGCATACTGTTCATGGCATTGTTTCATTCCCTTGCAAGAGGTCTGCTTTATCCCCACTTTGGTCTTGTGAAAAGATGCAGCCATCAGGAAAGAGGTTTCTCATTTTGCTCATTTGCTCTCTTTTCTTTTGTCTTTGGTCAAAAGATCCACAAAAAATGATAGTATTCTTGGACTTATGATTCCTTAATATTTTGATTTATATGTCAGTCTGCTTTGAATGTCAACTCATATAAACATAAACAGTTTGTTAATTTTAATATAGTTTATCACTTTTATATATAAATATTTTATAAATTTCTAAATCACAAGAATAGTATCTTCCCAACTCATTTCCATTGTCTATTCAAAAGGCTGAAAGAGTGTATCCAATACAAAGAGAAGGATAAAAGTTGAGAAATGATCAAAATTAAAGGATGACTTATTTATGAGGGAGGGCATGTGTAAATAGTAAGTACTATTTATTGAATCATGTAATGTTCCCGTTTTCTATGTGATCCCATGGAAACTGAGAGTGGAAATCGCTCCTCTGCCTTGGTCTTTCTGCCTGCCTGACCTGCTCTCTAGTCAATCCCAACTTCTGTTCTCCTTTGGCTCTATCCCAATGTGAACACAACCTGCTGCCATAAAAGCTGCTGCTCATTCATAGCATTGGAAATTCATTAAATTGATGCCAAAAACAAATGACAAGGGGGAAAAAAGCATGCTGGAAATATTTCATCTGAGTCAATATCACAGTATTTCAGGGCTAGAAGAGATCTCATCGATCAATTGGCCCAATCTATACCCCTCTAAGGAACTTCCATCTACAACATTTCCAACAAGTAGATATCCAACCACTGGCTGAAGACTTCCAATGTGAGAAAAATCATTAGCTCCCAAATCAGCCCTTTTTACTTTTGGACAGACTTGATAATTAAGAACTTTTTTCCAATCCCAGTCTATATGTGTTTTTTGTTTTGTTGATTTATTTGTTGGTTTTTTGCTTCTTTCACCCTTTGCTGTTGATTTTGTCCTCTGGAAACAAAAAGAGCAAGCATTACTCCTGTTCCAAATGAAAGTTCTTTAAATATTTATCAACGAATCATAGATTTCAAGTCAGAGAACATTTCAGAAAGGTATCTAACCCTCTCATTTTTTCTTATATTTGAAGAAACTGAGATCAACAAAAATCAACTTACTTGTCTAAAGCAAGTTATAAGTGACAAGGCTTAATGACAATTATATTATCAAATATAATTAGAGGGTTTGGGAAGTTATAATGGTTAAAATAAAAAAAAACTTTCATCTTGATAAATGTTGGTAGAAATAATCAGCTAATATGTAAAATGTAAATTTTTTCTAACTTCTTCAACTATAGCTATATATAGGCTATGTAAGTATATAAAATCAACTTTGAAACTCTGCGTCCTTTAGAAACTAGTAGTTCTCAATTGTTATATCATGATACTAGAACATTTTACTATATTGTCAAAAGGAACCTGTATTTTAGTAAAGAATGAGAGTACTATCACATTTTATTTCAATTCACAAATTATAGTACTCTATATCATTTCAACAAGTAAACACTAACCAAATTACCTACTATTAAACTGAGGGAAATGCTATTTTAAAAAGTTTGCTGCTCTAAAACAGCAAATTGATTTGATATGTGTGAGATCATGTTTTATATGATTTTATTAATGTGGGCATTCTCTCTGCAACATAACTCATCACTCTTGTACACCACATGCTGTGCAATCAATTCTTCTCCATCTTCTCAAGAATCTTTCATAGACGACCTATTCAAAAGTGTAAGAGCCATTCACTCTGTGAAATGAAACATCCCAGGAGTTCATTTCTCCTTTTTCCGCTATATATTTTCCCATCAAAGCCTTTTAACCCTCTACTTTTCTGTTCTTCTTTAGTATACATCTTCCAGTTAGTTACCCTCTACTCAAAAGAAAGATCTTTCGATCTCAATTCTATCCCAAATCTCTCCTAAAAAATAAATTAAAAAAAAATGACAGTTGGATATTAACAGAACAAATATTATTAAACCTCCAATCAGTAACTTAGTTTAAGAATTCCAGCAAACATTCCTTACTATAGAATGGAAATCATAAAAATTTACAATTACCATAGCACTTTAATATTGGGAATTGTTTCACATACCAAAATCAAAACACAGCTGTAAATTTAGTATCGCAAGCAATATTCCCACTTCACAGATGGGGAAATGGACTATACAATTTAGGAAAGATTCAGTGATTTACCCTTGCTCACACAGCTAGTAAGTGTCTGAGGTAGAATACAAGATAGTATTCTTTACAGATTATTTTAAGAATAAAAGAGCCTTTTAATAAGTTAGAAATGATCACATAATTTATTCATGTTTACAGCTAAAGGGTAAAAGTAATTAGTATTTATGAGCTTGTACCACTAGCCCCCAAAGTTATTATACTGTATCTGTGTCCCTATTCTATGGGTCCATGACATACATTTAAACAGATGTGAATGCTAGCTATACCTGTTTTATACTGAATTCTGTAATGAACAGTGTTTGCAGTAAGGACAATTCTGAGCATTTGTAGTAAAAAAGTATCCCTTAAGATTGTGTAAACTACTTCCTTCGAGAAGTACTGTGACATACTTCAGTGGAAGATATATTTGGTGTGTTTTTTTCAATTTATTAAAGTTTCTAGATAGTTTATCATTTAGTATTGATATACATAAACATGTTAATATTTGTTATTAATTTAACATGGCATTCATTAGTATGCATCATAACTAAAATATATAAAGATCTTTAAGATTTACAAAAACTTTTTGGACAAATGTCATTGCATCATTATAGTAACAACATGAGGTATGTCCCACAAGTATTATTCCTATTTTAGAAATAAGAAAAGTGAGATTGAAAGAGGTTTTGGCCCAGTTCTTCCTAACTCTAGCTCTAGCGTCCTATACATTCTACCAACTTTTCTCCTACAATTCACTTCAATCTATTTTCAATCACTTTGCTTTACAAGTTAAAATGCATCTCTTCCAAAAGTAGTTATGAAAAATCATTACTGAATGCATTATAAACCTCAGCACTGGTGGTAAGCTTCTGAGAAGGTGCCAAGAATATTAGGAATTCATGTCTAGTGCATAAAAAGATCATTGGGATCCAGATTTCCATTTCATAGCATTCATACCAAACTTTGAATTTCAGAAATATTATAAACACTGCACAATAAAAAGACATAAAATAGTCAATAATATTCCCTCATACATTGATTCACTTTCAAAATTGTTTGCTCTAAGAAGGAATTTCAAGACTGCACAATTTAACTTCCCATTAATAAAATAATTTAAGAACATAAGACTTGCTATGCTGTTCTGACATACCATTCTTTCCAGCTTTGGTAATTCGAAAGTCAGTAAATCTCAGTATTAGAGTTGTATCATTAAATGTGTTTGTTTTCTTCTAAAAACTCAATATGAATTTATTACAAATTTAAGAATTCCTTGAGATCATCTTTTGCCCTGCTTTGCCTTCCCTTGATCAGCAGAATATCAACCATATAATAAATACTTAATAAATATTCATGAATATATACCATTTATGTTTTAGAAAGAGAAAAAGAGCTATTCTCTTCTTCTCCCAACGCCCCTTGTACACACAGACACACACATCCAATTCTATCAAAACAATATTTTAGGGTTAGGTTTGGAGGAAGAGGATGGGTTAAAATCCTCATTCTGATACTTAATATTTGTATGACATTGGGCAAGTTCTTTCACTGACTGTGCTTCAATTTTATCTATTAAATGAAAATGTTGGACTACATAACACTTACATTCCCTTCTAGCTTTATATCTGTCTTTCTTCTGTAAGGGGATTCTATATTGCATGAGGCCCAAATTAATGCAACCAACAAGACACTTTTAGCCTGATGCCTTTGTCAGATGAGAATGTGGCTCATTAAGTCAAAAAACCAAAGGTATAAACTAGGTATGAATAATTCCTAGTCGTGTCTTGGAAAGATTAAATTGTTTTGAGCCATTATAAGATGTCAGATGATTAAACAAACTGCATAAAGATGAACAGACCTATATGCTTGTACAAAGCATGTGGGTTGGGGCCAAAGGCTTATGTGGAATGGGGAGGGAGGTGGTGAAAGGGGAGCTGGTTGGAATAAACCCAGATAAATTGTTATATATCCCTCTTCATTAACTAGAGGATGACCTCATGAAATTCCAGAGATCAGGAGATTTGGACTTCCCACTGGTGTTAGTCACAGTTTTCTTGGAATATGTCACTGAAAGTGGTATCACTACCTGGAGCCAAGACATAACAAGGATAAACAGACACAGAAGAAAAAGCAACTTCTAGTCTCCTCAAAGATCTCTTTCCTGTCCTCAGAGAGCATCCTCTCTCCCACATCCAAGGGGAGTTTCATGAGCATTCCACAAAGAGAGAAAAGGACTTGAGTTGGGGTTCACTTTCCCGAAGTTACATTTTGTGTGCAAGGAGAAGCTTTCTCCCAGATTTTTGGATGGGATATTTCTATAACAACTATCCTTTTTATGCCAGTTTAATATTCTTTCCCCCCTTGAAAGCTAATTAAATCTAGCCAACTAATTGATATACTGCACCATGCTGCTTCTCCAATCCTACCAATATGCCTTTACATCTGGATTGATTTTTGGATGTTCATTTCATAGAAATAAATGTTCTAACGGAAGAACACTACATTTAGGGTCAGACAGCATAGGTTCATAGCATAGGCTCATATAACATTTCTGCCACTTAGTACTAGGAGCAACTCACTTAATTTCTCTGTGCCTAAATTTCCTCATCTATAAAATAGACACATTAAAGTAGATGACTTCTAGAGTCCTTTTTTAGCTTTATCCTGATCACTTCATGAACTGCTGTTGGATTTGAGGGAATTCTACTTTTCAATATGTCTCCATAAAGTTGTCTCCTTCTGCATTCTCGACAGCCAATTCACATCATTATTTTAATTGCCCTTCTTTTACTCTATCCCAAATACATTATTGTTGGATTGAGGTACAGCAATAACAGTCAAATTAAATATTTCAGATCCAGGGTTCACAATTCTTGACCACAAATCCATTGCTCCATCCATTAAAACACCTGACCCCCTCAACTTCCACTTTTTGACCTTTTTATATTGGTAGCAGAATTTTAACAATAAATCAATACCATTTAAGTGTCTACACTTAATCCAGGCAAACAGATTTCATACCTTTCCTTTTTTCACCTAAATAATAAAACCATATATTTCGTCCAGAAGATTATTTTTGGGAAGGTATAATGTACATGTTTATTGCGGCCAGGTTCTATGTCCTTTGTCCTGAGTGCATATCTCATGATCAACTTCAGGACTTCTACTCTATAAAGAAAACTTTAGGCTCTGCTGCCCCTATCATAGAGGGATTGTTACTTTCATAAATGCCAGGGCAACAACTTTTCTCGTGCCTCTCTGTCACCTGGGGTTATTTTGCAAAAATAGGAGAGGGGAAATATTTATTAGTTTATCATTGAAGGTAAGATTTTGAAGAACAGAAATGAACACCAATCTTTCTGTTTTTCTCCCATACTTCAAGAAGAAAAGAGGAAAGAATTCTAACACTCTTCTCTCTTCCATTCACTTTAAAAAATCAGAAACCCTGGAATAGGACCACAAATTTTCATCAGATCCTTTTGTTTAGGGAAATAAAATAAATTAGTTACATTATCTCATGTTACTAATATCTTTGTGCAGTTCATTAATTCTTCAAGATGAAAACTTTAATATGTTTAGATAATTCCCTTAGAAAACAATAAAATATATAAGGGAACATTAAACCTTTCCATTCCATTCAATGAATATTTATTTAGTTCCTCTCCTCTATAAAAATTCAGACTGTTCTTATAATTAATATATTTGAAGGCAAATATTTGTAGTCTGGTCCATAAGATAATATATTGAGTATATAAAAGATATAAAGCATCATGTATTCAATGTTTTATAAAAGCAAACCATATTATTATTATTTGTTTAGCATAATATTTAACATTATTATTCATTCATTCCATAAACATTTAGTAAACACCTACTATGTGCTAGGCACAGTTCAAAGGATGGTAGCCATGTTGTATGGTTATTTTTGTCTGGACCTGTTAATTGTGATCTAAATCTGTGTGGGGAAATCCTAAACTAGAAACTCCCTCCAATTATTCAGATGGACAACTCAACTTCAACTGTGACAAAATATTAGATGCATAGTGGCTGAAGAGGAAAGTGCTGTTTTCTCCACAGGAATTGCTCACATGAAGTGGTTATGTCCTGAAATTACTCACGTAAGAAAACATGGAATAGGTTATTCTTTGTTTTACAAAGTCAGTACAGTAGTATAGATAAACAATCAACTTTAAGGAGAAAACCAATAAGCATACAACATCCTTACTGAGACATTCTACAGGCAACCCAAAAGTTTTTTTGGAAA
Organism: Myrmecobius fasciatus; assembly: GCA_023553655.1. Classification (NCBI taxonomy): domain Eukaryota; kingdom Metazoa; phylum Chordata; class Mammalia; order Dasyuromorphia; family Myrmecobiidae; genus Myrmecobius; species Myrmecobius fasciatus. The sequence continues at coordinate 29,607 of JAJPUD010012726.1, read as the reverse complement.
TCTAGGGTTGTAAATAGTAACCAAGTTCTGCTAGGCTAATAGTATAATTTCAAATGATTTGAAAAAGCAGAACTTGATATCTAAAATATTAAGAATCTGCTACAATGGAGAAAGATAATTAAATTTACAGGTTAAGCATTAATGTTGTATCAAATTAAAAAATATATATACATATATATGTGTACACATATACATATAAACACAAGTTTATATATATAAATACAAGTAATGGGCAGCTAGGTGGCACAGTGGATAGAGCACAAGGTTTGTAATCAAGAGACCTAAGTTTTAATCTGACTTACTGGGTAAGTCATCTGACCCTCTTTGCCTCAGTTGTCTCATCTTTATAATGAACTGGAGAAGAAAACGGCAAACCACTCCAGTAACTTTGTGAAGAAAATTCCAAACTGGAGCCATGAAGAATTGGACATGATTGAAACAAATGAATAACAATATCAACTGATAATAATAATAATAATAAATGCCTGATAATAAATTATTAATGATAAATCTTAAAGAAAAAATATTTAACAAATAGCAAACATGTTCTGAGTACTTATGTATAAATAAATATATATAAAGTCAGTACTGGGCATAAAAAAAGGATATGAAAAATATAAACAAAGATCCCCACCCTTAAAGAACTCATGGTTTCTTTGGAAAATCAAAATATATGTGCCCAACTAAATGACAGATCAATGACAAAGTAAAATATAATATTAAGAAATAGCAGGATAAAGTTAATATGGCAGAGAGGAAAGAATGCTAAATTTCATAGCTGACACTTTATCCCCAAGTCCACATTGCCACTGACTGAATTAGGACCAGTAGAGACCTAAATTACAATACTGTTGCTAATACTTAAGAACTGTGTGTACCTGGGTAAGTCCATCCATAAAATAAGAGGATCAAAGTGACCTTGTGGTTAGAGGATCAATCTTGGAATCAAGATCAAGGTTCAAATCTTGTCTCTGAGACATAATAGATATGAAGCGATGTGCAAGTCCCTTATTGTCTCAGTGCTCCCTGGAAAACCCTGTAAGACTTTAAATTTCAGCCCAAATAGAACTATGGCGAGAATTTTCCCATGTTTCCTATGCCAAGATACTCATAGGACCAAATCTTCCCCAAAAATATATGTAGTATCTACTTCACAAGATAGTTATAAAGGCCAAATTCATTTACATATATATATGAAAAGTACTTTGGAAACCTTAGAGAATTAGCAATAAATGTCTTTAATTCAATTCAATGGTGGTGGTTGTTATTAAGTCCATTCTTTTTGCTGCTCAGACCAGATGCCCGAGTGTGTAAGGAGGATGGTTCAGAATGTGATACATATTCTGACTCATAAAATTATATGTAAACAATTGCTGGATGGTGAGCTGAGAGGAATTAAGAGCAATGTGAAAAGAAAACATGCCCCATATACATAAGAAAGCATAAAGTGAAATAATGTGGAAAAACCATCAATTTCTGAGAAGTAGAAAAGGAACTTTCCTAGTAAATGACAGTGAGACAAAAATATTCCAGCTACTACCTTTAAGCCAAAAGCTAAGCACACTTACAGGTCCCACAGACAATGACCTTAATTAGTAACCATGGGATAGACAATATGTTCTCAATCAGAAAAATCATTCCATTCAGTTAAAATTTTATGATTAACAGGGACACTTTCAAACAGCTGTTTAAGAATGTTATTAATGTGTAATAGTTCATATGCATGTATAAGATATACTAATTATGAAGCTTCTGGATGAATATAACAAAACTCATGTTAAGCAGATTACTAAATGGTAATTATCCATAGTAGAGGAGGCCAAATAAGTATTTGTAAACTATATTTACACTCAGATTTTCAAGGTTGTTTAATTAAGGTCAGTAATATTTATTTTCTTTAATATTTTTGCTTCAGACTTGTTGAATCAACTTTTAAGGGACTGATTCATCACTTGAAAAAATAGCTCATGGAGTTATGGTACACTGCCACCGGGTTCAGGATAGGTATACTGATTAACTTTCCAACTTCTTTTGGCAGTGTCTGTGTGCCTGAAATCCTGATCAAAACCATTAATTTTCCAGACATTTTCTGTTAAAAGTCCTATCCAAACAACTGAATATAAAGACTATTATTAGATTCTCTATCAAAGTGGAGACATATAAAGTGAATTTTTTGAAGAAAATAAGGTCTAAGATGCAATTTGGTATATTTCACAATAATCTTTAACTATTACCAAGCACATCCTACTCAAACTAATTAGAATGAGCTCACTACCCCACATTCCTTTTTAAAGCTAAGAAGAAACTTCTATGATTATGGAACTTCAGAAAAATCTGGTACCAAAAGGTCTGAACCATTTTCTGCAGCTGTCTCAATTTTCTTTTCTTATAACCACTCTAACTTCCACTTGAGAAGCTAGACTTAAGAAGCAGTAAAGAGACATTTAATATCACTTCTAACATTTGCCATCTGTGTGGTCCTGGATAAGTCATTTGATCTCTCTGAACCTAGATTTCCTTCTCTATAAAATGGATTTTGGATGAGCAAGGATCGAAGGCTCTGCTCTGACACAGATTGGCTAATTCTAGGAAAGCTAGTTAAGTGTCCCAGACAACTAAGATGTAGAATAGAAACCTGCCTTGCTAGAGGGAGTTCCCTACAACCAAGTAAAACAAAAACAAAAAAAAATTCTGCTTAGTTTTTGAAACCAATTCAAAGGAAGCCCCTTAGTTTTACTTTCTATATTTAAGTTCCTTATAAAGTGAAGTAAAAGACCATTGCTATCTTGATGACTCTGGGTCCTTGCTCTGCATGTGGCTATGCAAAAAGTGATAGAAAAGACCTATAACCAGAGGGATGATGCTGCTGTCAGCTATGAAAGCCTGAAGATGACGAAGTATGATGCTATCAGGAGACAATTTGCCCTCAACTGAAGAAAGGAGAGAATATCCCTTGTAAGAGATTTTTGTCATCCAGAATGTAATGGAGTTATTCTCTGAACTTTGCACATATGACTACAGAGTTGTCTTGGGTTGTCCACAACTTTCACTGGGAATCTCACAGTGTCAGTTCAGTTCAATTACTTTCTTATTTTGTAATACCTCTGATTTCACAGCATTGTTTGAATTTCTCTTTACCTTTAGTAATCCTATTTTCTATTATATTAACTTGTGTTCACTTCCTATCTATGTGAATTTCTCCTTATAGATTGTGAGCAACTTTAGGGTATTTCTTTTTTTCATTTTTATAGTACCAAAAGCTAACCTAGGAAAGGGCAATTAAGAAATGTTTGAGCACTAGATGTCTGAATAGCATAAATGTGTGCACATACTAAATTGCTGAGCCTGTTTTTTATCCCAAAATGCAGCAATTTCAAAAGTTAAACCTACTGGTAGAAATACAGATACACTTTCATGTACTCATCTTGTTAATCACAGCAGTCTCTTTATTTTAAAAATAATCTTCAATAAAATAGCATTATTTAATTTAGTGATTGATTTCCTTCTATAGCCAAGGTTCCTATTCACTTCAGCTGTGACAGTTGCCAAGAAAAAAAAATATAGTAATATATACCAGAATGCTTCTGAGTTCATACAACATTATTACAACAAGGAATAAAAAACTATAGTTACCTAATCATAGCTTTCTCTCTCAGATAGGACTTTCTAAAACAATGGCAAGCTCTGTGTAAGAATATTTTAAGAGAGCAAAAAGAACTGAATTTAATACTAGGGTCAACAGTTTATCTGATATGTAAGGATGATACCACTGATACAGTCCATTAAATCTTCTGATGTCAGAAAATATGACTTTCTAATAAACTTAAGGATGATACTGGTATTTTGTCTACATAGAAAATCCATTTGCCTTATAAAGTCTATCTGATATTCAGTACATTACAATAAAGTAATAATATAATTCTCCTTTCATAATACAGCAGTTGTTATTCAAGATGACAGCTCCAATAGGTTTCTTCTTTTACAAATGAAATGCCAACACATTTTAATATATTTTCATTATGGAATAATGCATAGTAGTATAATAAAGATGGCTAACCCAAAAAAGACTACAGATCTTGGGGAAATTAAATGTAGTAGGAACTCATCAAAAAACTAAATGATTTTAAAGCTTTGCTCCTTTACCCAACTTTTATTCTGTAAGCCTGCATGCATTTATCTTCATCATCATTTTGACATACATGAATTGTTATATCAAAAAGTAACAGTTTTGAACTATTGTCCATGGTTCATCATTGTCATCTTTGTAACTTCCTTTCTACTTATATTCATTACTTTTAAGAAGAGATGAATTCCATTTCAACATAAAATTTGGGGCAGGGAAAGTTTTCATTCCTTTGTGCTTGTCCACTAACTGCTCTGCTAACCAAATTCTTGGGATGCAGAGTAGGTTACCTAATCATATAAATTATTTATTTGTTAATATGATTTTATACATAATATGAAAGTTTCTTAGTTTGTCATAAATTATAGCCAGATTTGTCTTTAAAAACTTCTTCTGATAAATTGTGTCCAAAATTAGCATCTTAAAGGTTTCTTTCTGTCTAAATTTCTATTAAGACAAAAACTTTTAGCATATAACAAACTTACATCAGAGACATAGTATAACTTGTCATAGGGAGAAAAAAATTTCCTCCAGCTATACTTACAAGACTCTTACATTGTAAATCCTTGGGTATGGGCAAGGCATTAGTTAAACCTCATAATTTAATTTCTACTTGTTTTGGTTACTTATCAAAATATTTTATAAATGGATACATGATTATTAGAATTAGACGGGAGACTGTAGGAACTTAACTTGACTCAGTGGCCCTTATTAACCAAATTACTCTTCTAAATGAAAAATTTAAACTAATTATAGTTGGTTAAAATCCTGAGGCTAAAACAAAGAAAATTGTTTTGATAAAAATTTCTATAGTCTATGTCTACATACATGCAACTGTGTTTTAGAAGACAAGTGATGTGTTTAAAAATGAAATTATACTTCAAGATTTTATTTCCAAAGGCATGGTGATGGATTTGGACTGATCCATCCCCACTCTTGTCACTTCAAAGGCATGTGTTTTTGAGACAGCTGCCTGAGATTAGGGCTGTAGTCTCTAGCTACCTAACTGAGCAAAGCCCACACACAAATTGCACACATGACCTCAGCCTCATTTACACTGCTGTAACCAACTAGAGCTAACTAGACACAGACAAATACATATGCAAATGAAATACGTGAGTTCACAAATCTAGGAGTTCACAATTATACCTATACTGGGTAGATTAAAATGTAAAATACTCTTCTGAATTTATAAGTGACCTAATAATATCTATTTGTAATACATACCTGTTTTACACATTTTGGGGAAGGATCAATTTGTCATTCTATTCCCTTTCCTAATGCAAGAGTCCAATCCAACTCTGGATATATTATTGATATGGAAATGAGTGTAATTAGCAGCCTAAATGATCTGTTATTTATGATACAAGTCAGAGCAGTAAATCACCAATGTTTCACTATCATTACTATGCAAATAGAAAGAGGCAGTTAATGGTCCATGTGTTAAAAACAGGCCACTTGCTTGCTCATTTAGGAAGAAAAGGCAAGGGTGAGAGCTTAAGGTAAAGATGACAGTCCATCATATTGTCATTCCCACTTTGGAGACCCAAAAACCAAGACATGGTCTTAAGAATGGTCATCCAGTTTTTAATGTTATATATTTTACTTTTGAAGATATTCTGCTTTAAATTAATTTCTAATGGCATTAGCAATCTTTCTTTACTTCTTTTGTCTCAGTTTGTATGACTAAAAATGAAAACAATTCTACTCACCTTCTAAGACCATCTTGAAAATGTCTGCTGGTGTGTCTAACTATCAGGTCATTTGGAAATAATATTATAAAAAATCTTCTATTATAAAATAAAATATCATCATTAGTCATGGCATTCACTCTATTTTCCTGTAACCATGAAAACAAGAAGGGATTTGAGTTCCCAAGTTCCAAAAGAAATCACAGTGGGCCTAATTGGAAATCATTCAGCAAACCTCAGAAAAAATTGCTCAGCTTTGGTTCTTTAGCACCTTTTTGTTTGGCTTTCCAGGGAATGTGTGCTTATGGGGGAACTTTGAGTGCATTAGCACCAGGCCAGTGCCTGCCTAGTGATATGAGAACAAAAGATGGTGGATGGAGGAGCTTACAGAGGAAGGGGAAGGGGTGGGCAAGAACAACTTTTATATTTTTGCGAGCCCATATTTTTATAGGAATAATGACTATGGAAAACGTTTGGAGAGTTTCAATAAGTATAGAATTTAAATGGTCTAATAATGCCTATATATCAGAAGTGTGTGCAATTTAAAACCTGGAATAAGTGTGTACTATCTAAACTAAAAGTTGTAAATATGGCAGTTAGCTGAAAAACCACTTATTTAATCTCTAGATTTTTTTTTAATCTACCAAGGTTAAGTCCCATTTGCAAAGAAAGAAAAAGGAATGGTCAAATGCAACCACATAAAAAAGGAGTAGAGCCCTTAATTTTAGGGATAGACTAATATGTCTAACATAGACATACTAGAAGTAAAATGGGACTCAGGGACAAAAGACCCAGGTTAGGTTATGCTGTTTTCCTAGCAATTTACTAGCTTTAGGTTTCTAGGGAAAACAAAGTTTTTAATCTCTGGAACTCAGTATCCTCATCTGTAATCATCAAATGTTTCCATTGTGGTTCCTGCTGTCCAACTTTGACATGTTCTCTCTCAATCTTCAGCAGCATCAACTCTCAGAATTATTTGAGCTCAATGATTTCTAGCTATACAAAAAGTAACTAACATTTTTCATACATTTTTACCTAGAGCTTCATGACAAAAATAATAACCCATGGAGGTCCCTGGAAGCAAAAAAAAAAAAAAAAAAAAAAAAAAAGCAATTGTACTGAACTGTAACAATCTATGATTCTGCCATCCTTATGTAGTTTAAAAAAAAACCTAGAGGTAAGGTATATGTCTAATAATGGAATTGGTTTATCACATCATATTAGTACAATTAATTATTTTGCCACTATAGTGAATGTCAAATATTAAAAAATCAGAGAAATGTAGAAAGATTTAGTTTTATTAAAAAACAATTAAGTTAAATTCAAAAGAATATACAATATCACAAATAAAATCAGCATTAAAAAAAACTGGTCTATGTTAGTACTTTTTGCTAAATTTAAAGTAATTAACATTTTTAAAAGGAGGGGACGAGAACATATATCATAAGAAGATTAGTATGGAAGTATCTGTTGTAATAAGTGAAAATGTACTAATGATTTGACCACTTTAAAATAAAATAGAAAGTCTCCCTCTAAGATCTTGAACGGAAATTTCCCTTTTAAACCACGTTTCTATTTTTTCACTTTTCCTCCACCTTTAATTCCTTCATAATTATTTGTTATCCTTATATAACCTTTGCGACTGATTTTTCCTTATTGTTTAAATCTATCAGTCTTGCTTTGGTGTCTCTTTATTTTTAATCTAAGATCTCTACAAGCAGATATTTCAATGGCATTTTCTCTATCCTTGAATCCATCATAACTTTGAGCATACAGTTTCAGTTCTGCTAGCCCCCAACACTAGGTAACTCCTCATGTATACCTAACTCTCAGGCTGTTGAATCTACTAGATGAAATCATGAAATTTTGCTGCATAGGTTTGTGATAAATCCAGTATACATATCCATAATGTAATATTATCCAAATCCTTAAAGCTTTGTAAAACTCCTTTTACCCATATTTTTGCTATTGTATAAACCTTTTGTTCTTTCTTGAAACCACTAGCTCTCTCCCACATTGATCACTATTTTGCTAGTAACACTGAGTTCATCCAATTTAAACTTCCCCAACTCTCCTTCTTGACTCCTTTATACCTGATGATTACCTACACCTTCACTCCAGTCTCAGAGATCTATGGTTCTCATCCTTGCTCTTCTTACTCCTACCTGCTGTACCCTTTACCCTGCCTCTTGTCCCTACCTACACAGAAAGATTAAAAAGATGCTAGATTTTGAGACAGAGAACTTGGATTCCAATGTTATTTACTGGTTGGGTGATGTTGGACAAATCACTTGATCTCTCTGTGATGTACAATCTGTTTGTAAAGTAAGAGTTGGCAAGGACATCTTTAAGGTCTATTCTGGCCCTAACATAATTGTCATAATGCTGAGACTAACTCCCTTTTCAGAAATGTCCAATATGACATAACTAATTAATTGTTTTGTTTATTGGTCTATATGTTTTGCTCATATGTCCATTCTCCTTTACCCAAGAAGATAAAATGCATAACTTTATTTTGAAGGCTCACTTTAATTCTATTCATTTCTTCTTGGCTCAGGAATCTCTTCTTAGGAAAACCCCTCCTAATGTCTCCTTCCCTAAACAAGAGGTGACCTAGTACAAGGAATACCACACTGGTTTGGATTCAAGACAATTGCTAACTGGGAGACACTGAGAAAAATCATTTAATTATTCTTTGACTCAATTTCTTCATCTGTAAACTGGGAAACATGGACTTCATGGCCTCTTAGTTTTCTTTTCAGTTCTAAATCTATAATTCTGTGACCACCAAGTAAATGAGCATTTGTTAAGCAAGTACTATGTACCAAGCATTATGCTAAGTTTCTGAAAGAAAAAAAGTCATTGTTCTCAAGGAGCTCACAGTTTAATGAAGGGCTACATGAGTACAAACAAGAAGAACAACAAAGGAAATTTGCTAGAATTAAGGGAATTGGGGAGAGGTTTCTTATAAACAGAAGTAGAAAGTTAGCTGGTATTTGCAGGAAGCCAGGAGATGTGGACAGAAAGGAAGGTTGATCCAGAGTTGAGGCACAGGCAGGTAAAATGCCCAGAGTTGAATGATTAAAGTGTCATGCAAAGAACAAAAAAGCAGGCTAATGTCATTGGATCATACACACAAGCGCATGGGGAAAGAAGTAGAAAGTATACTTAAGAAGAAAGCTATGAAGGACTATTAACACTAAACAGGATTTGATATTTGATCCTGGAGACAAAAGGGAGCCACTGAAGTTCATATAATTGGGGGGGATGATAACATGGTACACCTTGTAGTTCAGGAAAGTCACTTTGATATCAGTATAGAGGATTGACTACAGTGGGAAAATAATATTCAGGAACAACAACAGCATATATAGCATATGACTGCAATAGTTCAGGTGTGAAGTGACAAAAACTTGCAACAGGGTGGTAAATAGAAATAGAGGAAAGAAGGGGATGTGTAAGAATCAATCAAATAACAAAGAATCAATAGAATTTGACAAAAGACTGGATATTGAAGGGAGTCATTTGCAGAATATATTCTGTAGCAGACCATACCTTGATATTCATATATATGACTGAACTATACTAAAATAATATCCTACTGTGCTTAGTTTGTTAGCTACAAAACAAAGCATTTGATTCAGAAGTACAAAATTTTATCTTATAATTTCTCCTATAGCAAGATGTCACGCATCTGTTAAGATCATGCATGTTCCCATAAAAGATGCAGTAATGGAATTATCTTTGTTTAATAACCTGATGATAATAAATATCAACTGAGGAATTAAAGAGACACTAAAAGCTAACCAAAATGATTGTCACTATCTTAGAAAATATCCTTCATGAAATTTAAATAGAAAAGAGATTCTCATAGCAAAGAATCGAAAAAGGAGTGGATTTCCATCAATTGGGTAATGGCTGAACAACTTGTGGTATATGATAGTAATGGAATATTATTGTTCCTTTAGAAATGATGAACAAACTGATTATACAAAGACTTGGAAAGATTTACACGAACTGATGCTGAGTGCAGAACCAAGAATACATTATATATAATAACAGCAACAATGTGTGATGATCAACCATGAAAGACTTTTTTCTTCTTAGTGTTTCAGTAATCCCAATAGACTTTGGATAGAAAATGACAGCTATATCTACAAAAGAACAATAGATTGAATGTAAATCAACACATGCTATATTCACTTCTTTTTTCTGCTTTTTTTCCCTCTCTCTCATGGTTTTTCCCTTTTGCTCTGATTTTTCTCTTCCAACATGATTAATAAAGCAATGTGTATTAAAAATAAACTTACTATAATTTTAGGGATTTTCAGAGCTGATGAACCATTTCTTTTTTTCAGATGACAAAGTGCTGATTGCATCAAGCACTAGACAATAAAAGCCTCTATGTGATCCATAATCATCAAAAGAGTTTGATTTATTCTTTCTTGGAAAAAAAAACTAGGCAGCCAAAAATGCCTGTCTAAAAATAATAATAAAGTAGATTACTTCTATTCTTTGAGCTTCAATAATTTGATTTGTATAGGTTCTCTCTCAAATAACATAGATCAAAGTCTCTCTTTAACTCAATAGATAGTCCTCAAAAATTGTTGTATCTTGAAAAACTTATCACTTTGTGGCCTACCAGGTCATAAGCCTCTCAGAATTAACCAGAATTAGATTTGTCCTTGGTCAAGAAACCAAGTCTTTCAGTGAACTCATTAGCTTTTCCATCCTGATAGAATCTATCCTATCTCACACCTTGCTGGCATCTCCTTATGTTCACTTCCGACTTCCATAATGAAAAAAATAAAAGCAGGTCTTCACTGGAGTAATCAAGACAGAGACTATTACCCTATAATCTAGTTCCCAGGAAAGTAAAGGGGGAAAAACATACAAATGTTTTAATTTTTCTTGAACTAATGAAGGTATTAAGTTTTTTAGTTAGTTCTTTAGGTGGGACATTAAAAAGTCATTTTCACTACCTTAAGGTCTAAAACTTTTTTTCTTAAATCACTGACTTTCTTTCTGCTACCATGTTCAAGTTAGATACACTGACAAAAATTCAAACTGTTAAAAGTAATTAAAATGAAATAGGGAGATACTTTAATCTATTACAGATAATTTGCTAATCAGTTATATTACAATAAATATTATTTACTGAAGCAATTTTTCCTCAATTTCATAATGTTAGGTGTGATGGGAACTGGAAGTAATGAAATTCACAGTTTTATCAAACTGCATCATTGACTTTATTATGAAATACTGATATGAAAAATTTCTTGCATAGACACTGCACTCATTGAAATGATTTTACTTTTCCTCAATCATTTCTTTTTGCTTAATTATGCTTATAAAAAACTCTGCTAATGGAAAACACTTTTAACATTGTTAAGAATCTGAATATCTTCCAAAGTGAACAGAAAATTTTTCCTAAAATTTGATAATTCATTCAAGTCAGTACCCAAGAACACTGTGTATTATTGCCTTGATCTTACATCTTTTTCAAAACATTAAGTGATTAAGGAATCCTTAAGACAGGCAATAAATGGTCTTTTCAGACTAATGAACCTAATACTGAGTCTGTAGTCACAAGTTTAAAATGAAGTTTTATCTATAAAAGAAATTAAGTTTCTAGCCTAGTATTTGTCTAGCCCTGCATTGAATTTTAAGTTAGTTCTTGGACCTTAGCTCATAGTGTATCCTCAAAGGCAAATTGGCCTAATCAACTAAATTTGCAGGAAGCTGCCATATTTTACCACCCAAAGCCTAAGCAATAGTAATATAGTTATGAAACTGATCTTTCTATATACTGTAAATCTATAGCTAATAGCAAAAAAAATATTGTTTACTTTTGAAATTATTGCTTAATATACTATTTAAATGAAAATGTACAATCACATAAAAAAATCTTCTCTTCCTAGAATCAGTGAATTCCTTTTACATGATATATTCATTTTTGGATTCATTCTACAAGGAGGCCTCAATAGTTATGATGAATTTAAACATATCTTCAAAATACCTTTTTTCAGAAACATGAATAAAAATGTTGCCAATTATATGCTGCAGAAAGTAATAAGGAATATATATTCAGATGTATTCCATAATGAGGGTATAGAGTAAAGCATATGTTATGGGTAAATAACATTTATGAAAATGAAGTCATCTTAGATCTCTCTGTCTAACTAGCTCATATATGAGAGAGATTATATGGATAAGATTCAAGTACGCATTGGAATCAATCTTGGGGAAAACAAATCACTTGGTTGTTATTATTAGTCCAAATGGAACATCTTAGAATCATGATTCATGATCTTTGAATCATTTGCCCATGTCCCTTGTTTTCTTTACTGTACTATATTCAGTTTTCTAATGTGCTTTAGAGAAAAAATTCCAAATAGGGAATAGGGAAAATATTGACAAGAAACCCTTCTGTGAATCACACCAAGAAATCATATTAACTACAGTGAGGGGAAACCCATCAATTCTGTTCATACAAAAAAAAAAGAACAATTATAAAAACAATAAAATCATAAATACTTTTATAAGAAACAAACATAAAATCCACAAAATCTTGCCTCTCTACCCCTTATGTAATATCAGTAAGAAAGACATGTTTTACACACACACACACACACACACACACACACACTAACAATTCTGGATACTAATACTAACAGTGTAAGAAAACAAGTAGTTGCAGAATCAGGCTTGTTTCTTTGAAATAATTCCTAGGGCTTTTTCTATTTATACGGGTTTCTTGAAGAAATCTAAATCCTGAAAAAGATGTCATATGTGATGGCTTATACTTTTAAAGGATAATTGTAGACCAATTTTATAAGGTAGAAATTTTATACTGTCTATGTCAACCATCTTTTTCTCTTCTTAATTATATGAAGAGATAATAGTAATGGAAAAATAGTCAATTATATGTTCTTTCAGTCAAGGACCAAAAAAATAATTGGCTATGATGGTTGGTTAAAAGGAATGTGTATTTCATTATATAATCAGATAGGTGATAGATAATAGGTAATGATAGCTATCAATTAAGCATATTGATATAAGTAGAGATATGGAGAGGTCTAGACATAAAGATAGATCTATTAGTGAGAGGGGGTATATAAATATATATATTAATATATACATATATCAAAGAAATAAGAAAAATAAGAGAAGAGAATGGGAAAGAGACAGAGACTGAATCTGACATTTCATTTTGTCATTTCTTTCTACCAACACAAGTCATAACCTCCTCTGAACTTCTATTCTTATGAGGTGTCTAGAGCAGCAGTTCACTGTGAGACATAAAGCATTGAAGTACGTGTCTGTGGATGTATTTATTGAAATGTTTATTTATTACAAACTTAGAGAAGGTATCTTGGGAGTCTCAAGGTTCTGGGTTCAGATCCTACATCTGATACTTTACTGACTATGAAACCTTGGGTAAAGTATACTTTCTCTTAACTTTAATTTCTCTTTCTGTAAAAGAAAGATTAAAAAAAAAACCTGTAGCACCTATCTCCCAAGATTATTGTGAAACTAAAATGCTATATTATAAATACAATTCTTTGCAAACCTCAAAGTACTATATAAATATCAATTATAAGCATTTCTTTTAACTGATGTCATTATTTTCTACTCACAATAAGTTCTTCTCCTGTGCCTTCTTGTAAATAATTGAAAGTATAAAGATTGCTTAAAAAAAATCTACAAGGGATGTGTGTGTGTGTGATCAGATTACCTAATGGGATAAATTGGAAGGAAATATGTCCTTTTTAATAAGTCAAGTTCAAAATATGACCTTCTCAAGTTAAAATTAAGTCAAGTGGATATAATAATGACAATGTATAGTGTTTTCTACATAATATAATTTTTAAGAGTCACTATCAATTGTTTTCATTTCTTACATTTTTAGGTTTTTCTTTCCTGTCAAAAAGAAAAAGAAAAGAAAGAAGAATGTTTCAATTAAACTGAACAAGTTAGACATATCGCTTATTTTTCAGTCTGTTCTCTCATAGTTTTGTTTAGAAGAAAAACCAATTGTGCTAGTAAAAGTAACTATTTGTTCTAAGCTTAATCAGACTTAGGGAAAGATCTACTTTGGGGAGAATTAAATTTCTAGCAAGGCCTTAGATTTATATTTTTTTAACTGAAGTATGATAAATATTGATTTTAAAAGAATGGTGAAGTGGCACTTTTTATATTTGGATGGAAAATACATGATGGAAAAATTAATCATGTTGAGGAAGATGATACCAATCATTTTTTGCACAAAAAATAAAACTACCAAATTAATACTCCAAGGCTGTTCACCATAAAATATAGATTAAATATAGTTCTTTGTCTGGGATGAGAATTCAGTTTTACTCATCTATCTTTCATCTTGGTCTCTGACCTGGGAAAAGACCCAGATAGTGACCAAGCCTGAGTGTCACCGAGGCCTAGGTTTAAATCCCATTAGGCAAATAAAAACATCTCCCGATAATGAACCTGTTTTTAAAGAGAATGGAATAGACTTTTACCAGCAATTTAATCATTTTGGAAAACAATTTTAAACTATATGTTTGAAACACTAGTAAGCTTCCCCCACCTCCACTTCTGTAGTCCTGGGAGACTAGTCTCATTTAGTTGCAATTCTCCTTCAAGGTACCTTTAGCATCTGATTAATTAGTAATAGTTGCCTGGGTCATGCTGCTATACAGCAGCTTGTACCCGCCTGTGAATCATAATCTAGCAATAAAAATGTAATAGGTACACCACAATGCTATCTGAGATGCACCCTACCGAGTGTTAAATAACTCTGCTTTTGTAAATATAGTATTTTCTAATCTAAAGGCAAAATTAGACTTCAATAAGTCTAAATGTCATCAATAACAGTAATTAGCAGTTACACCAGTTCATGGAAAGATTAGTTGATAAGAATCCAATTAGATTTTTCTTAAACCATCACTGCACATTATTGAGTTCCTGTGTTCATGTTGCACATTTAACATCATTAAGAACACCCAGAAACTGAAATGGTCAATATATTTTTTTTCTTTAAAGAATGACCTCTGAAAGATCTAATTCAGTTTCCATGGTACACTGAGGAACTATTCATTTTAACAAACGTGCCTCCTTCTCTCTCAATGATTCAGATGGAGGGAACATTCACTCTGAATTCAAGGTAACATCTGTGAATTTAATGAAACAAGAATCATTTTCATATGTAAAACAGTTTTGATTATGATGTGAATAAAAGGCATTGGGTCATTGATAGTATATTATTTAGGTACTATGATATCTTGAATTAAATCTAACACCTTCCTATTAAAAATATTTTCTTCATTTTCTAAATATTTTCTTAGCCTTAAAAAAATTTTTAAAAGTATAATAAAAGTGATAGGAATTTTAAAATCCTTAATCATTAAA
Organism: Myrmecobius fasciatus; assembly: GCA_023553655.1. Taxonomy (NCBI): domain Eukaryota; kingdom Metazoa; phylum Chordata; class Mammalia; order Dasyuromorphia; family Myrmecobiidae; genus Myrmecobius; species Myrmecobius fasciatus. The sequence continues at coordinate 14,385 of JAJPUD010012726.1, read as the reverse complement.
CTATTTATGAAAAACTATTTTGCAAGGCATCCCACATACTAAATTACATATTCAATATTGTTTAAATCTACACAGACTAAATTGAAACAAAAAAGGAAAATTTATTTCTTTAAAATCCTGAGTCAAATATCATTGAAAAAAATAAGTAAACCAAAACCAATTTAGAATTTTTCTAAAAGGAATATTGAGGTTTTTTTTTAATTCAAAAAAAAAACCCATGATATTATTACTTTCTGAACCATAGTGAGGAAATAATTTAGTTCTTGACTAAAGGTGATCTTGCTGATGTAAAATTTACCTTGTTTTACCCTTTGGAAATGATAAACTCCATTTATTCTCTGGTATTCTGGCAGACAGAACACATTTTCCCATATACATATACAGATACAAACAATAAACCATAAGTTTTGAACCAATCAGGTTTCCATTACTCATGGTTCAGTTTCTCAGAAAAAAGAATATTGTGGGGGAAAATGGCAACAATAGAAACATCTTTTGTTGGTAGAATCTTGGTCTATGGAAATATCCCTGATCATGAAGAAAGTTTATTTATATAGAAATTTTAGGAAGTTTCAGTCATTGTTTCTTGGTTCCAAAATAACTTGAGAAGCCATGCAGCAAATCCAAGTTGTACAACAAATTGATTCTTCTTCATTTTGTGGTGATGAAGAATTTTATGATGTTGATAGTGTACATTTGAAGTTGGAGTTCTGTTTGTCAGAGTTTGTGGTCATGGTCTTTAGTGAATTTACTGTATGTAAGATGCATACCAAGATAGTGGTTTTAAATTTAAAATCATCACCCTCCTGCCTTTGGCAATTAAATTGCATTTCAGAAGACTAATAAGTCATGCTTAAAAATTAAACAAAGTTACTTTATATATACTTTATATATACTTTATATTTTTGTTCACTTTTATGTGCTTTTAAATTTCTCCTTAGGAGCTGGTGACAGAAAACTAAGTATTCCTTGGATATCCATGGCAAGTCATAGCTAGGTTGAATATTTCTCTTTCCTTTCCCCATCCCCCATATTGATACAACTAGTGTTCCTTAGAGCACCAGTATGATTACTGATAGCAAATGAAGAAAACATGATGAACACTAATTGACATAGGGGCAAAAAGGACTTCAGGAATTATCACTACTTTGTGACAATTCAAATGATCTTCATGGTCTGAGGTACAAGTACTTGACAGTATGTTGTTTCTAAAGTTCCATGCGGTGCTTCATGGGAATCCTCCATCTACTTTCACAATCTTTAACCACAGGAACTGGAAGAAAAACTGAAGCAATACATCTTTCTGCTTCTGAATTGTGGGGTTGTAGAATATATTTTTTTCAGGAAAATGATGAAAGGCAAAAATCATTTCTTTGCCAAACCAAATCAAGGATATTAGTTAAAGGGTAGAGAGGTGACGGATCCTATGCACATCCCCCATTATGGCTCGGAAGCAGTTGATCCAAGAGAATACCAGCTCTCAGTTTATGGAATAACACCAAATCCATTCCTGTTTCTACATATCATTTGCTAGTTCTAGATATAACCACGATAATACCTTTTACTTTTATTTTAGCTGCATGTAATACCTAGTCTGTTTATGGTACTGTCAAAAACAATACAAAAATAACACACTCCTCTGTTATGTAGATTGGCCTCATTATATTAATGGAAGAAATCAAGGAAAGAAATGCAAAGAGGGTTCAGCTGTTGCAACCTGCATGACTCAATAATCTCATACAGTGCAAGGAAGGTAAAAAAAGACTTAAATAATTTACAGTGTTCAAGTTTTTCACATTCTAACCCTCTGGAGGAAAAAAAATACAAAGAACAAAAAATAATGGATAACACAGCTTTCTCTATATTTGAGCTCCTGAGTACAAAACTTGTAATATCTAGAAGAAAATTTATCAAATTATTTGAATAATTTGAGGTTTATTTAATCATTCTTTTCAATGGCAACGGTACAATCTATGTAGTATTTGTCTGTGTTTCTCACCCTTTAAATATCCTTGATGGACAAGACCAAAACATTGAGAGAATATGCCTGGAATGACTTGTGGCCCTGGGCAAGATTAATAAGTATCACAAACTAAAAGAATCTCATTTACAAGGGAAGTTACCTGGTCTAACCCATAGCTGGCCTAGTTCCCTCTACCAATATCCTCACTAAAGTTTTCATTAAGAATCCACTTTGGGCTTTTCAAAAAAATAAAAAATAATAATAATAAATAAATTTAAAAAAAAAGTTTCTGGGGTAGTACATTCTATTTTTAAATAGCTCTAATTATTAAGATTTTTTCCCTTTAAAAAGGATCAAATCTACCTTTTTGTAACCTTGGACAGATTTGTTCTTTGCTCAATACATGTCTATTTTTCCCTTTTAGTGACTCTTTTCCTACTGAAGGAGTCCCCTCATGGCTACCTTATGTAGGGAAATCTAACCTATGTTACCTAGAAGAGTCTTGAGAGCCAAGGAAATAGATTCAAAGCTATCTCTGCTACTTACTGGCTTTGTGACTTTGGATAAGTCATAACCATTCTGTGCCTCAGTTGCCTGGACTGAAAAATGAATAGATTGGATCCTACACACTTAGCATTTTCAACTTTTTTCTTGTCTATTTTCCTCAGTGATGAGATGACAAGAAGCTGACACCTAAAGATCAAGTGCCTTGGTCAAAATCACACAGACAATGGAATACATCAAAGTATAAGCTACTTGAAGGCAAAGACTGGATCAATTTTTATCTCTGGTGCCTAGAATACTGCCTTGGAAAGATTAGTTTTATAAATATTCAAGGGGCTAGACAGAATAAGAATGAATGTATAAAACATATTGATTGGTAGAGGGGGTAGAGGGATAACTGCTACCATCTTAACCCCAAGCACTGAACCAGTTTATTAAAAATCTGGTCAGTTTACCATCAGAGAGGACATGATCTCTGAGCTGCATACAGAGGAAGTGGAAATATTAGGTAGGAGTGATGAATTATAAGCAATCTTCCATCCTATATGACCACCACCCAATTAAAAACATTTGCTAAAAGCATAGGGAATAGTGCAAAGGGAATACTTTTAATTAACTACTTAATCTAGGAAAGAAAGATAATGCAAAGGAAAAAAGGCCCCACCGACAGCCCATTTAGCAATATTAAGCAACTGCACAAAAGGTGAGAGAATATATTTGATCTTCCTGCTGCTGGTTATATGACTTCAGTTTTAGAATATCTTATTTTCTCATTTTAGATGGCATTTCTCATGCCAATTATGAATGCAATTAAATTTCTTGAGAATTGTTTCCAATGAGATCTCCCTCCTGACCCCTGCTATTTGTTTTTCTTTGTAGTTAGGTTTATTTTTTTTTCCTACAGTTATCTGGATATCCTCATTACACTAACAAAGCTTCCTTCAACCCTGTCCTCACTAGTACCTGCTTTTGTTTCATGTTTTGGCAGATATCACAATTCTGAAGGAACATTTGATCACAACACACGACATAGAAACGTGGAAGAAACTAGACAAAAGACCAAGATATGAGATGTCCAAATATTTATAAAGTACCACAAGTGGATACTTTAAAAAAGTAAAAATCAAACCATGGTATTTTGTACATTCTACTAACATCTATAACAGACAAAATATTCAAAGAAAATAAAATAAAGTCCCTGAATAAAAAAAGTTTCTCTTATATTTGCATGAATACCCAAAGTCTACTTCATGAAGCTGTTGGATGGCACAGTGGATAGAGTACCAGGCCCAGAATCAGCAAGACTCATCTTTATGAGTTCAAATACAGCCTTAGGCAACTGACTAGCTGTGTATCTCTGGGCAAGTCATCTAACCCTATTTTGTCTCAGTCTCTCTGTAAAATGGACTGGAAAAGGAAATGGCAAACCACTCCAGTATTTTTGCCAAGAAAAGGCAAACATGACAATCAATTGAACAACAATAACTTCTTTCACTGGAGGTAAATGTCTTACTATTAATTCAGTAAATTAAATAATGACTACTGTGTTCTAAACTAAAAAATGGGGGGGTAGGAAAAGGGAATAACAGAAAATAAGCATTTATTCAGGCTTTACTGAATATTAGGCACTTTATGAACATTATCTCATGTGATCCTCAAAATAATCATATGAAGACTAACCAGGTTAAGTGGCTTGATCATGATCACACAATTAATAAGTGTCTGAGGTGAGATTTGAATTCAGGTCTTCCTGACTCCAAGTCCAACATTTTGTCTACTGCACTATCAAGTTCCATGGAATTAGCAATCCATTAGACAGCTAGCTATCAAATAGAAATTTTTTTCATCAACCAGGCAGTATTCATTAAGGATTTATCATATTCCAGGCACCATATTCTTGACTAGGGATGCAAAGATCAAAAATGAAACAATTATTGCCTTGAAGAAACGTTCATTCTATTAGGGGATACAACAACAACATGAAAATCACAATGTTGGTGTTCAGTCATTTTTCACTTATATCCAACACTTCATGACCCCATTTGTAGTTTTCTTGGTAAAGATTCTGGAGTGCTTGGCCATTTCCTTTTTCAGCTCATTTTACAGATGAAGAAACAGAGGCAAACAGGGATTAAGTAACTTGCCCAGGTGTTTGTGGCTAGATTTGAACTCAGGAAGATGAGTCAGGAAGACTCTATTGTTCCATTTAACTTCCTCATAATAACAACAACTAGCAATTTTGAAAGTTTGTAAAGTGCTTTCCAAAGTTTTTTATTGAAATCTCTATAAAAATTCTATAAGATAGATGCTCTTGTTATCTCCTATGGACACAGGGGGAAAATCATGCTGGAAAGAGGTTGGCCAGATTCACTCAGCAAGGACATCTCTGAGGCAGAATTTCACTACAGGTCTCTCTGATTTCAAGTTCATCAGCCTATCCACTGTGCAATTTAGCTATCTTTATAACTAACATGAAATTATACAAAAATATAATAAATATAAATTAATATATAGGATAAAGTTAGGAAGATGGACAAAAGTTGGGGGAGAGGAAAGGCCTCCAGTAGGAGGTTGTGATCTTGAAGGAAATCAATTCTATAAGGCAGAGTTTAGAAAGCAATATATTAGGAATGGGAATAACCAACATAAAACCATGGTATAAGAAATAGAGGGCCTTATATAGGTAAAGGAGAGAAGGCCAGTTTGGTAGGACTAGAGTGGGGAAGAAGATGAGAAAAAAAAACAGAAAGCATAAAGAAGATGGGAAAATATTGTGGGAAACAGAGCAAACCAAAAATCCATTCTGTTACTGATCAAAGAACATATAAATGTATAATTGTTCTCTATATAGAGGATATCTCAAAAATCTTAGTGAAGTTTTTAGCTATCAAAACTTTAAAATGTACTAAAACTTTTAGAATTCTCTCCCTCTCACCGTTTTTCCCTCCCTCTCTTCTCCTTTCCCTCTCTTCCTCCTCTCTCTCTCTCCCTCCCTCTGTCTCCTTCCTCCCTCCCCCACTCTCTCTCTCCCGTTCACCCTCACCCTCTTCCTACTCTTCCACTCTCCTCTACATATATATGTGTGTGTGTGGATGTATATATAGTTGTATAATTTAGTTTGTATATAGAATTATCTATATAGAGAAATATAGATATACCCAGAGATATATTGAGTTCCAAAAGTCATAGAATGCATGCTCTCACATTACATTTGGCCCAATAGATAGAAAGCTGTTCCTGGAGTACAGAAGATTTGGATTCTAGTCACACATCTAACATCTCAGTTCCCCAGGCAACCTAAGATTATAAACTGAAGAACACGTGACAATTTACACTGGTAGGAGTTCCCTCATTAGAAGCTATCCACATTAAAAAAAAAAAAAGTCACAGGTCAAGTACCTCTGGCTATCCATTAAAAATATATCAGCATTACATACTAATTTTAACAACCTTTTTTGTTTTTTTTCTTAAATATTTTTAAATCTTTATGTTCTTCCACTCATGTATTACTTGTATGTTTTTCCTTGGTGTGCAAGCGACTTTAGGATCTCAGAACTTTTATCAGAGGAGTACTTGTTTGCCAGCTCCTACTAAGGAGTAAAGACTTCAGATAAGACCTAGTGATGGATTCTAGATTCATCTGAATCCCACTGAAAGGAGGAGAGGCTACTAAAGGAGTAAACTTGGTCCATAGAAAATCATGAAGACTACCAACTAAAGACTGATGGCTTTACATTCTACCATGGTGGAGGAAATGTCTGTGAAACTGAAACTAGGGATCTAGTAAGAATGGAAATAAAATATAAGCTTTGAATGAAGAGTTAAGGTCTAAATGACTTCCTCACTATAAAAGGTCATTTAAAAAACCATATCCTGAGGCCTGCCAAGATATCTGATACTTGAAGCCAACAGAAGAACAGAAAATTTGGTGATCTGAGAAATAGAGGAGCAAAAATAAAGCCCTTTAGAAAATGATCCAGCATCATGCCATCTTTGTAGGGTTTTTAAGTAGCTAAGCATACATTCTAAGTGAACGATATAAAGTCTGCAGGTAATAATGTGCATTTTTCTCTGAGCATTCTGTTAAACAATATGCAGCAATAACTAGGAAAAGGAAAGAAAAGAGACTGGAAGAAAGGATGAATAATCAACACCAATATTATAGGATGCTTCCTGAAAAGTTTTACTTTTTCCTATATATTTTATAGTATTAATTGTGGTTTCATATACAGGCAAAAGTTTGGAACTATATTTAAGAGTCCTCGGTTCAAAAAAAGAGAATTAGTTACTTCCCTACCTAATTTCTTTGATGATAATTTAAATAGATAGGATCACAGAATGGAAATGCTGGAAAGGAATTTGGAGGCCAACAAGGCCAATTCATTTTACAGATGAGAGTTCAGAGATGTAATTTGATTTGCCCAAGGTTAATCGACAAATACAGATATGAACCACATATATGGACACATAGAACCACAAATCAATAATGCGTGTTTATCTTTGGTATTCAAAAGAAAATATTTAAGGTATTTGTAGAATATCGTTTATAGTATTTCATAAACACACAATAGATTTATATTATAATTTATATATTATTTTATTTCTATATTATTTATAATATATAGCATGTAATATTTGGTGAATACATAGTATCATATATCACAACACAGAATTTACTATAAAACTATTCTGCTCTAAGCCCTTCCTGTAGATTACTTAAACAAAGGACCTCATTATACAATAAATGGGTCCATTCACAAAGCAGTGCCCCCTTCAGCTTTTTTCTGATTTTGAATAAATATATAAATTATCACATTATATTACCCAACTTTTAACTTCAGAATTTTAACTTCTTAGTATAAATGTTGAAGCTTTGGATAAAAGATGCCATGCCCCATTGTTCCATGAAGGAATGTAGGGAATAGTATACGTAATGATTTAAAGCTTCAGGGAAAGTATAGAGAGGACCAGAATCCCTAATTAATCAAATCAAAACATTTCACTGTGACCATCAAGAGCCTCACTTTGATTGACCAGACAATTGTTAATCACCATAAATATTTTACAGGATTACACCATTTATTGTCTGGAAGACAAGAACACAAATGAATAGACTGTATCCAGCCATGTGTATAATCTTCAGTCTATCCCGGGTGTATTAGACTGCACTGGGAGTGCAGTATTTTCTGTCCCTTTCTCCTAATACAGAAAACCTTCCCCTATACTTGCCCCCTCCATACACGCAGACACAAAGAATCCCAAAACCCAAACAGTATCAGTCTGTGCTTGTACATAAACACAGTCATGCACATTCTGAACCGCATCCTAGGAGAAACCAGGGAGCCCCAAGTAATGAGTTTAAAAATCTTCAGAAATCAATGTCTTCGATTCACGTATTTGAAAGCAGTTACTAAGAAGTCTTTGACATGATCCTGGCATATTTTCCTTTGTTATATCTGCTACATTGTTTATCCACCCTAGAATTTTATCCTTTTTTTTATTGCCATTAGAAACTTTGTTCAAGCTTTTAGAACTTCATCCTCTGCTAATCTCAGATTCTTCTTCTGTTTGCAAGTTTGCAAGCATATGGTCATTGAGGTTATAGTCACTTTTCCCTTTATATTTAGCCTCATTGCCTCTCATTTTTCTTCCCACTGAATTGCAAGTGAGGCATTTATCCATTCATGTTCCTATTCAGTCTCAGTTCTGATTTTCCCCCTTTTATAAAGAAGGGCACTTTCTTTCATGGTTTCCTAACCAGCTTATTACAATTTCCAGATTTCACTCTCCTACTGCTTATTTCTCCTCCATTGATAATAAAGTAAAAGGATTTCTGCTGATCATCTTTATTTCATATTGCTTACAGGCTTGCTTGGAAATCTAGCACCAAAGCTTCTTATGAAATTAAGGAGTACTCAAATGAATTATTAAAAGAACAATTAGTAAGATTCTCTTACAGCCTCTGAAAAACATCATCTCTGTTCTGGAATGTTGCTGGAGGGGAAAAGACAAAGTTCAAATGCTGCTTGTCTTGGCTATTCTGGGCTGAGGAAATGCCATGATGTCCACAATGACTTGGAAAGTGGAGTGAATTAGATGAGATGTTTTTTCTTAGAGTTAACTGTGGCTACATTTAAATAGGAAACGGCTTTCTAAAATGTGATAAGGATTAGCAGTATCCCTTTAGAGCTGCAAGTCTCCAGATTTTCATTCTCACGACTCATTCATCTTTCTCAATGCTTAATTTATTATTATCATTACTCTTATTATTGGCTTCATTCACCTAAGGTCTTCTGTGATGCCACGGCAGATGCTCAGGGAGATCGATGCATTAACTCTTTCAGCCCACTAGTGTATGTCACTCAGTACACAGCATACAAATGAAAATTTCCAGCAATAATGAATTAAATGGTACCTTGGTGTTGTGAGAGTCCAACTGTATCATTAAAAACAATTAAACAAGTGTTAATGTATAGGTAGAGCCTCTCTAAGCCCCACCAAAGCATCTGATTCATTACTTGAGAAGTACTCAGACACTGGATATATAATGAATCATTTCTCATGCTTCTGGCAAAATGTTAATCAAGAAAAAGAAACTGGGGAGAAAATTTTGGGGTCAAATGATTCAAGGCAACTAGAAACTACCTACCATTTGTTAACCTCTTCTCCAGCAAAACTAAAGCTTATTAACAAGTGACAAAGTGACACAATTTATGTTTGTTTTTAATCTCCCCTAATTTCCTTTGACTACCCTCCACTGGAGATGGTAATTAGAAAGGAAATGACTGGTTGTAAGTAGAAGAAAAGAAATGGAAGGGAAATGGACTGCATGAAAAATTGGATGGTCTCCTGAATAATCAAGTGACTATATATGTGTGTGTATGTAAATATGTATATATACATATGTACACACACATACACAATGTAATTTTTCTTTATTTTATATGTTTAACTATGTTAAGTTAATCATTTATTGTCCCAACTGGATTACACTTAAGGAAAAAGTTCACTTTTTTTCTTTTACATAATTATCACATAGTACTTTCCATATGAATAAAAGGCTGACTCCCTAGCCCCATGTTTTCAATTCATAGGAAAATTTCAAGATTTGAGAGTACAAATTCTAAGGTAAGAATTGTTCTTTGATTTTTTTGGTCATTTTTTTGGAAATAAAAGCCAATGGAGCAGAAAGAGAATTCTACACAGCATAAGAAATAATAAAATTACCTTTGGATATATAATAAATGATTCCTATCCTTGGAGAGCCAATGTATAAATATTTACTAATTCTTACATTACAATGTGGGCAGCTAGGTAAAGCACTGGGTAGAGCTCTGGGCCTGGAATCAGGAAGACTCATCTTTATGAGTCTAAATCTGTCCTTGGACACTAGCTGTGTGACCCTATACAATTTCCTTAACTGCTTTTGCCTCAGTTTCCTCATCTGCAGAATAAGCTAGAGAAGGAAATGGCAAACCACAAAGAATTGGACATGACTGACACAACTCAATAATAATAATAAAACCAAAGTTTACATGTTTAAAATATAACATTTTGAAATTTGATTTATTTGGTAATTGAATATTTGTATTTTGGTATAAAGCTGTATAAAGCTAGGGTTTTTCCTATTGGGGAATAAAGACAATTAGGCAGAATAGTGTATAAAGAGCCTGACCTGAAGTCTAGAAGAACTCAGTTCAAATCTACCCTCAGTTACTTATTACTTGTATGACCCTAAAAATGTCACTTTGCTTGTATTTGCCTCAACCTCATCTGTAAAATAGAAATTATAATAGTACCTATATCCTAGGGTTTTATAAGGATAAAATGAACTAGTCATCATAAAACACTTAGCACAGTGTCTGGCACATAGTAAGCACCATATAAATGTTAATAATTAATAATAGTACTACTATTAGTTCTGGATTTACAAATATACTCCTGAACTCCAAGGTGGACACATTAGGAGTTAGGATTATTGGGGCAGCTAGATGGTGCTGTGGATAAAGCACCAGCTCCAAAATCAAGAGGATCAGCCCCAGACCTGAAGTCAGGAAGACTGACTGAGTTCAAATCTGGCCTCAGATACTTAACACTTCCTAGCTGCATGACCCTGGACAAGTCACTTAACCTCAATTGCCTCTGCAAAAAAAAAAAAAAAAAAAAAATCAGGAGGACCTGAATTCAAATGTGACCTCAGACACTTAATACTTACTAGCTGTGTGACCCTGGGCAATTCACAAGCCCAAATGTAAGAAAAAGAAAGGAAAGAAGGAAGGAAAGAAAAGAAGGAAGAAAAGAAAAGAAGAAGGAAAAGAAAGAGGAAAGGAAAGAGGAAAGGAAAGGAAGGAAGAAATTGTATAAATTACTTAAAAGAACAATCAACTACTTTTACTAATAGAAGTATTAGAATTTTTGTCATTTTATATTAGGAAAGAAACCTCTAGTGACATCAATAGAATACCAAAACAACCACTTGTAAACTGGAAGAAAAAAAGATAACTGTGTTATCTATACATTGCCAGTAAGATTGACTTTTTTATTTGTCTGCTTTTTCTTTTTCTTTTTTTTTTTTTTTTTTTTTTTTTTTTGCTGAATCGAATAATTGGGCTCAAAACTTTATCAATATAAGCTATTCTCTATATTTCTCATGCTTTTAACTTATCATTATTTCTAACATTGTTATTTTTTCCCCAATCTGCCTTAATGATAGTGAATTCTTCCTGTTGATTATCTTCAATATGCTAATTATGTAACTTATTTGTACACAATTGTTTTCACGTTTTCTCCTCCATTAGATTGTGAGCTCCTTTTGACCTTTCTTTATATTCCCAGTGCTCTGTCTGGCACACTGTAGGCACTTAATAAATGCTTTTTGACTGACTGACTAACTGATTATCACTCTCCTGTATGCCCTTCCATTTCCCTTGGATTCAGGAACATCACATTTGTCTTGATTTTCCTCCTACCTCTCTAGTATCTCATTATCTAATATCTCTTCAACCATTTCCTAACCATTTGCATCCCTCTACCTCCATCTTCCAAAAGAATTCTCTAGTCAATTTATCCACATCCATGGCTTTAAATACCATTTACATGCTTAAGTCTCCCAAATCTGTATTTCCATTTCTAACCTCTTTTCTGATTTCCATATATACATTTCTAATCCCTTAAGCTATCTTCAATTAGATCTCCCTCATGTCTCAAACTCAATGTGTACTACACCAAGCTTATTGTTCCTCATTAATTTTTTCTCCATCTCATTTTATTTCTTTAAATAGTACCAACTCTGATTCTTTACCCTACTGTACAAAATCTCTGGCCTACCTCTCCAATTATTGGCCAAAAATTGTGGTTTTCATCTCTATAGTATTTTTCCCCTCCATTTCCTCCTCTTTAGCCTCATAGCCAGTATCCTCTATAAGTTGTCACTTTGGCTATTGTCATTGACTGCTAACAACTATTAAAGCTTCCATGATTTTCTCTCTCCAATTCTTCTTTCATATTGCTAAGAGAATAATAATCTTTCTTATTTATAACTCTGATGTGTCACGTTATTGAAAAATCTTCAGACTGCCTATTAAGTAAATAATAAAATAAATCAATACCATAAATTAATGCCAAGGTATCTTTCCAAGCTATCTCATATTATCTAACTATAGATATTCTGTGTTAAATACCATACTTATATAATATGCTATCTCATAGATGCGCTATATTCTAAATGCACCAGACAACTCTAGGTCTCAAACATAGCTACCTTTTTCCATCTCTGTTATGTTGTTACCTGTGCTAGGAATGACCTCCTTCATGCTCTAAGTTTAATTATTATTCATCCTTCAAAGCTCAACTGAAATACCATTCTTCCCCAAGAAGCCTTTTTTCATTTCCCTAGTCAATAATGATCTTCCTCCTTTAGGTATCATATAACAATTTACTTTGGAATTTTATAATACAATTAACATGTCATCTGTTAGTATCTTGTTCATCAAATAAGCTGCTCCCTGACCACAAGGTTTGTTTTAACAGTACTGTCTCTCTCCAATCCATGTCTGATATAATATTCCACATACAGTAGGCATTTGAATGAAACATGTTATTTATCAATGGTCTTAATATATGGGGGCATAGTAGTGAGCAATTTTAATAGCAAAGCAATAGAATTTTAAGAATTAAAAATGTTCTATCTATTGTTCTTTCCTTCCCCAATTTGCAAGGTAATTGAGTTTTGGAAAACTTGCACATATTTTCATAAATGAATATAAATTCCTATTTGTTTTTTAAATCAATAAAAGACTATATATATATATATATTTATGTATATATATATATATATATATCCAGACATACCACACCAGAGAAATCAAAGATTTAAGCAAGATGGTTTGCTTAATCTAAACACATTCTGTTTTGTACTTTATCTGATAGCTTCCAATTGTTCTCTAAAAATCTCAGTATTGCTGAATTTCAGCCCAGGAGTTCACAATCCAAGATACTGCACTTCAAACTCATTTTAGCCTAGATTCCTTTCATTTGTGTCTAGTTGCCAGAGGGCACAGCTATTAGCATGTACAAAGCCTATTGGATTTCTATGTAATAAGAGAATGAATTGAAATAAAGGTTGTATCACTAGAGAAAGAGTTAAATACAATAGAAGAGAACAAGAGATGCATTGTCTGCAGAAACCTATTTTACACACTGTGGATCATGAATGTCCAGTTATTTTTCAGATTGTGTTTTAGGGGAAGTTATGATCATTCTTTGTATTGTAGAAAAATAAAGGAATGGTGGTGAGAAGGGATGACTTCAGTAGGAAAGAAAGGGATGTAGGAGAGAAGGAACTAAAAAAAGAACTGTGGTTCTCTAAACCATATGGGCTTAATGGTCTTGCTCTCTCTATTCATATTTAAGTTTTCCAGCATATAGAGTCTATTTTTGGGGGTGCATAGTGTCAAAAAACACAACACAAGCTGGATTTTAGGGAGGACTGAAAACATGTATAAAAAGACATTTAAAAACTTATAACAGCTGTTAACAGGCAACTATTGTTTAGTTGGTAAAGATCAGAATTCAAAATTACCAGTGCTTATCTGACCTTCTCTGTACTCCCAGATCTATTAAATTGGTTATGATGTCACAAGAAAGATAGCTTTTACACTTTCCAAGACATACTGAAATCAGTGGAACACACCAATGTACCAAATCATTTTTTTTTTGGAAGAGGGGAGGACTACCATGAAAAAAAAAAATGATGGAATTATTTCCTTCTGAAACAAAGACCCATCTCTTTTAATCCAGTAGTCTTCTCTTGTTATTACATAACTAAGTCATGGAACACTTTAGTCTTTGAACACTTATAGTAGAAGATCACCCAAAGAGCAAACTAGTATGGTCAGCATGAGCAGACTGAAACACATCACAAACCAGGATTTGGGAAAGAAATGGGTATGGATGATGTCTTCAGAGAAATATGTGGTTGAAAAAAGATAGACTACTCATGTGAAGAAGGTGAAAGAAATTACATGTGCGCTCTGCAACCTCTCTATTATTGTGATGACAAGAGAAATTGAAGAAGCCCCCAGGAACATTGGGTGAGTTCCCAGTAGAGAAGGGAAAGTGGGACACTAAAGAGTTACTCAGGATGACCAGGCATAGATTGGTTACAATTTGCAATTTTGGAGTACCCAAGGCAATGAGATAACAGAGCCACTGAAGTATTTGTGAGAGTTTGATTACTGAAAATTCTCATGCATGTGATTTGCTTACTAATAAAATGGGGAAAAAATGATCCTATTTCATTGTGCATAAGAGAGTGCTTGGCACATTGTAAGCACTTAAAAAATAAAACAGAAATTGATAGATTCAGAGATTGTTTTACTGAAAGGATCTGAGCCTAAATAATTATTTCCCTAGGGGTC
>JAJPUD010012725.1:0-47903 GCA_023553655.1 Myrmecobius fasciatus | reverse complement strand
TATTAAGGTGATAACAAGAAATGTTGCAGAAGAGAAAGAAGGGGGGGACTGTATGGTATTTACAAAGGAACATTCTTTTATCCAAAACTTGATTTGGTAAACAGTATCAGCATCTTCACAGAAATCAAGAATGACCCATTTAAAGCAGAGTTCACAAAAGCATTCAGCAGTGGCTAGTCTTAATTGAACTGTATGTAATAATGGAAAGAACAGTGGACTTAAGTCAGAAAATCAGGTTCTAGTGCTGGCTCCGCCTCAAATAAGGTTGTGTAATCTTGGATAATAACTTTTACCCCAGGGACTCAGTTGTCTTCTCTAAGACATGAAGAAGCTGTGCTAAAGAATATCCAAGATCTTTTCCACCTCTAAGCTTCTAGACCTGACCTAAATTTTGTCACTTGAAGATAAAAACTCTGAAATGCCAAGAGAAAGTAAGTTGCTGGTTTAATTGGTAAGGGAGAGTCCAGTTTATTTTGGTGGCTCAGAGACTGTCTCTCAAAACTACCAAATTGTGAATTTCCAGGGAACAGAAATGTGCTTTTGGCATTTTCCTTTTCTTTAGATGTAGACATACAGGGCCAAGACCAGACAGCATCACCAAGATGTCTGTCCTAGGAAGAAAATTGCCCTAATATTAATCTAAGCTACTTTCAAGTGAATCAGGGCCCCCAATAATTTCTTCTTACTTACAAGTAAAAACCAGTTACTCACTTTGGTTGTCTAGTCCAAAAATCAGTGACTTCAGGAGCCCAGAACCAAATTTCTGGTCAGTACCAGTCCAACCTTCCAAGTGTCCATGCTACAAAGTATTCTTATTCTGAGGATGTGTCATTTAGAAGTCCTCTCTTTCCCCATCCTCACCTTCCACTCATCATCACTTCCTTCCTCTCCTTGTGTTCTTCCATGCATTTCAAAATCCTTCAAATGACTAGAACTGTCAGGCTTCCACAACATTTGTCCAATAACCTCATTTGGTCTAGAAGCCAGAGATCCTGTTTCTGAGAGTGAACTGAGAACAACTTGTCCAAAGAGCTAGGATGAAGACAGACCCAGGAGGAGCTGAGGATCTAAATTCAGACCTGGGGTTCTCAAAAAATAAAAGCAAACCTTTTAAAATTGTTATTGTAAATTGATGATAAAATCATTGACTTTCTACTTTTTTGAGGTAAGAAAATCCTTCTATTCTTTGAACTCAGGGCCCAAAGGGAACAAACCAATCTGCGCATTTTGTTGTAGGGTCCTTCAAATGCCATCCTTTGGGACCTGTATTTTACCACTCCCTTTTTCTCTAAGAGGTTCCTATATCTAGCCCAGCAGACTTGTCTCTTTGGGATTTGCACAGAGATGTGCTCAGTTCTTTCCCCACAACTCTTCCTTTTCTTTTCTCCTCTCTTCTCTTCCTGCTCTTCTTAGACTCACTGACTGCTCCAAATCACCAAAATCAAAAAGAAAAGCAGCCAATCATTTAATTTCTAAGCTCTTTAAAGGTGGAAGTTGTTGAACTGGGTTGACCTAAAAAGGGCCAGAGGGATAACCCTCACCATCACGAGTTGGATTTTCCCCCCCTTCTCTCCAATCCCACCTTCTTTCTGCTTTCTTTGTTCAGTTTCCATATCTTGCCTCCTCACCTTGCAGTTGTCCTTTCCCTCTCTCATCTTCCCCTTGCCCCTACCCTGCCAAAGATGAAACCCACCACAAAGAAACCCCATCCAAATCCTTCTTTCCACTCTGAAAACATGTAGCATTTTATAGAATGAGGTCCTCTTTTGCTACAGTGGCCTGATTTACATAGATTTACATAGCTCACAGGTTTCTGGGATTGGGAGGAGGTAAAGAGAGTGGATTTTTTTTTAATTCCCTTTCCTCTAAATGGAATTGTATTTATTTATTTTATTTTTTTTCTCCCAGTCTGTTCTGTTGCCTTTAGAGGTGTTGGCTTCCTTAGGTGTTTCTGCTGAATTCTTCCTGGTGGGTTGGGACAGGGTGGGGCAGAACAGAAAAGAGAGACTTGAATACTCACCTGTAACTTGATCTAGCCCTAATCACCCCAGGAAAAATGGCAAATGGGTAGGTGTGCAAGTGGGTAATTGTGGGAGCTTATTGTGCAAGACCTTCATATGAGCTGGCCAACATCCACCCACCATTTTTGCCTGAGCTGGCAAGAAAAGAACTTGTAAGCTACAACCTTTGGGCTGAGGAAGGCAAAAGGGCTGACCTTTCAGTCCTGCCATTTAGCCTCTGGAAACAGTCGGCTAATTTTGCTCCTAAGCCTGTTTAGAGTAGCAGGATTTATGCTGCAACCAAAAAAAAAAAATCATAGGAATAAATGTCCCTAGAAATTCATAGATATCAGTCAGAGAAAGGATCTGTGGTGGTCATTGTAGTACTACCTTCTCATTTTAAAGTTGAGGAACCTGGGACCCAGAAATGAATAGTGGACCTGCCCCAATCACAGATCTAGTTAAACAGCAGAGCCAAGACTCAAACCCAGGCCTCCTGACTCCAAAGTTTTTCTCTATTACACTTTCATTGTGTTTTTAAAGTTTCCTATGTCCAGATACACAATATACCTTCCCCATAATCCTCTCTTTGACATTCCTAACCTCATACTCTAATACCCATTATTCCTTTAATAGAATATAATGGAGATTTTTTTTTAACAAAGCTCCACATATTCCAAAGTAGAGAACTCATCTCTTTTAGGAATACCCCCAACCTTCTAATTAATTGCTCTCTCTGGTTTGAGTCTCTCCCCACTCAGGCACAGACTACACAGATTGCCAAAGTGATTTTCCTAAAGAATAGTTCTGCTTCATGTTATCCCTGAACTCAGTCATCTACAATGGCTCCCAATTACTTCTTTGTTTAGTTGTTCACAACCTGGCCAATCCCAACCTTTCCAATTTTCTTGCCCATTACTCTTCTCCATGTGTTTTCTGTATGTATGTATGTGCATGAATGAATGAATAAAAGTTATTAAGCTCTTACTCTGTACAAAGCACTGGAGATACAAACAGAAAAGCAAGATAGTCTCATGCTGTCCTATGTGCTGTTCCTTGCATATGACTCCATCTTCCATCTCCGGGTCTCTGTACTACCTGTTCCCTACATCCTTCATATCCATATCCTAGAATCCCAAGCTTCTTTCAAGACTCAGTTCAAATGCCATTTTCTGCAGATGGTCTTTCCCAGATTCCACAGGGGTCAATATCTTCCACTCTAAAGTTACTTTTCATTTACTCTGCATGTATCTTGTATGTGCCAAGTAACATACAAGTAGCATAACATGCCTATACCCATTAGGATGTAAGCTTCTTGAGGACAGGAGTTTCTGATTTTGTTGCTGTTTGTTTCCCTAGTACTTAGCACAGTTCCTATCACATGAATGAACAAAGGAATGGTTGAATGATAAAGCATTTATTAAGCTCTTACAAAAAGCAAAGATAGAAAGCAGGGCATTGAGAAGACATGGCCAAGTAATGTGGAACATTGTAAATACTTGAAAAATACTTGTTAGTTGATTCTCTAATTTTTAAAAATGAAAACCTAAAGCTCTGCCTTGCTGTTAAAACCTGAACAAGCTTCTTTGTCTCTGGTGCTATGGATTTCAAGTCTATAAGTTTTCATTTCCTTTTACCAGATCAACTCTTTCCATTGAATGTAAGCCCCAATAGTAAAAATACATCTACATTAGTGAGAAAATCCTTTGTATTATATGTTATTAGTGTATCAGAATCATACAAAGAGTATGTGCAGAGATAGACTCATAAACTCTAAATATAAATTTACACAAACATATATTAAGACAAACTTTTCTACAAATATAAATGTTTGTTGACTGACTGGTCCCTTTCTCTGTATCACATGTCCTCTGGATGAAGGATATTCAGTTCAATGGAAGGGGGCCCCTTCCCCTGTTCCCCCCATTGTAGGGCAATGGTGTCAATTCAAATAAAAGGGGAGAGGTAAAAAGGGTTGACTTAGAAAAACAATTGCCATTATCTTTGTTTTATTATCTTTTATTAAATATTTCCCAATTACATTTTAATAAGGTTTGGGTGGGATTATTGGCTTCTTGAGGCTAAGGCTTTGGCATTTGTTACCCCTGTTCTAGGTATATATAATATACATATCTATCTGTCTATCTATGCACATACATACATATAACCAAGGAATTACCAGCAAATGTTTAACAGAGTGGGGTGATGTATGTGCACTTGTTTTTAAATTTGGGCAATTAGGCCAGTGCACACTGGCCCTGGAATCAGGAGGATCTGGAGTTCAAATCTGACCTCAGACAGTTGACATTTTACTAGTTGTGTGATCCTGAGCAAATCACTTAATCCCAATTGCCCCCCCCCAAAAGAAACAAGTTTAATCTGAATTATTAATACTTTCTTAAGTCTAAACAATCAACAAAATAATAAACCAACCTTTGTTATATAGGCATTGCTAATTATAGAAGTATAAATGTTCACATTGAAATTTTTGTAAAGGCTCTCAAAGCCATTTAGAGCTGGCTCCAGCACACCACTTGCATATAATCCTCTTTTTTTTAATTTCATTTTTATTTTTAACCTTTCTCAGAGATCCATAATATTTAAATTTTTTTATTTAAATCCATTCCCAAGAGCTTAAAAAAGTAGTTGAGTGTTTATTCCATTTTATAGATGTTAAATCATGGCTTAGGCAGTTGTAGAGATTTCATGTCACAGTAAATCTATGATGTAGCTAAGTCTCCAAACCCCAGGATTGCAGAATTCTAAGTCTAGTGTCATGTCCAGACCAGTACTCAGTGTGTCTCACCATCCCTTTCTTTAAGGGGCTGTTGGAAGAGGGAAGGAGAAAATTCATAGAACTTTCTCAGCTGATGAGTTGAGAAGCCTTTAGGAGAGGAGTGAACTCAGAGAAGAAAAAAATCAGTTCCTTGTCTCATTCAAAGTCATTCCTCTCCTGAAGTCCTTGGAGTCTCCATCCACCTCTGCTTCCCTCGTGGCATACCTGATTACAGAGTGTTCCCTTGACATCTCCAGTTTTATCTCTAGGTTCCTTTACATGCTATGGCCTGATCCTCTGTGGTTAACTATGAAGACCCAAAGAGGAAGATGATGATTTTGGAGAGACTTGGGACAGAAAAGGGGAAGCAGGTTCACAATCTGAGCATCTCATGTGTGATTCTCAAACTCATATGAGATGTTAGGAGACATTAATAAGAACCTCTCTAGCAATCAAGTATGAATTAGAATTCCTATGAATTATCTGGGTTTATTTTAGGTTTCAACTCCCTTTTGGGTATTTCAGTAACAGAACTAAATCAATCTAATTTTTAAAATTATAAAATAAGCATACCCCCCAAATATCTTCAATAAATCAATGTTTGTTGAATTCCCAGTCAATGCCTATTGTGACAAGTTTTAGGAATATAAAGATGGAATACTGTCCTCAGAAAGTTTATAGTCTATTTTAATCCAACTCAATTCAACACATTATTTTAAAGTACCTTTTATGTCAGAACAAATGTGGCAGAATAGGATATGGACAATCAAATGAATAACTGAAAGGAATTGGAAGTCCTAAAGTCAGCAGGCCTGGGGACTAGTGTTGGTGACCTCTGGAAGGTAATTTTCCCTCTCTGGGTCTCAGTTTCCTGATCTGTAAAACTGGAGGGCTTGAACAAAATAACCCCTTGAGTCCTTTCCAACTCAAAAAATCTCTGACTCTATAAGAATATGCAAAGAAGAGTGGGTGCAATAAGCAGAAGCATATTCTTCGTCCTTTTCCTTCTTCCCATCCCATGCCATCTGCCTCACTGTGCTTGGAATGTGGATGTTCCTAATGGGCAGAATTATGTCTTGTGGAGCCTACTTTTGCAGAGCGCCAGTCCATAAAGGTTATTTGGCTGCCTTAAGCAGGGCCTGTTAACACAAAGCTGATTTCTGTTCAAATGTATCATTTCTCTTCTTTTGTCATTTCCCTCTGCTCAGCCTTCAGGTGGAACTTGGGAAGGGGAAGGGCTGGTCAATGTTAACTTCGGCTTCCTCTGAAGACAAAGCAAACAGGGGAAGCAGGGTCTCTCTTTGCTCCCTTCCTCTCTGGCTCATTCTGCTCCAAGCTGGGCTCTGGGATCAGGACAACCTTCTTCCTTTCCCTTGTAATCCAAACTCCCTTTCATAGTTTCCAGGGGAACAACTCCTGAGGCTTGCTCCATGCCTCCATTTCTTCCAGGCCCCTCCCTCCCTGTCTCCCCTGCTTCCTCATTCCGAGCCCTAGGGAGAAAACAGACGAGCTCTGTTCCTTGGTGGTGCTGGACACAGAGGGGACTGCCAGCTACAATCTTCACTCCTGAGTCAGGGACTAGCTTCGGGAAGGAAAGCCAACAGGCCTCTCTTACTGGGTCCTGTGGTTCCCTCATACAGCAAAGTGTTTAGTAACTAGAAGAATGTGTGGTAGGCTGTTTTTGTTTTTGTTTTTTGGTTAAAAACATAAACCAAAGTGGGAGTAATAAAGTCTGGCAAATGAGATCTGGTTGCAAAACTTAAAAATTAATTTGTTGCTATTAATAACATTTGTGGAGTTTCTAAATTGAAAACTGACAAAAGTTAAGTGCCTTATAGGGAACATGGCTCAATAGTCAATTCAGAAAGTACACGGACCCATAGGCTAATCAAGAAGATGAATCCCTATAAGGTATGATTTGAGTCTGGGATCTACCACCCAGATGCTATTCCTGTGGCTATCAGAGAGTCAAATTCCTTGTCCTCTGTGTTCTTTTTGTAAAAATGAGCAGAGGAGTGAACTAGGTAGTTTCTCAGGTTCCTTCTAGGTTTAATTTTCTATGAATTTAAGGATCACGTATGCAGGATGATCTTGTACACAGCTCAAGGCAGCTCAAGACCTGAGCTCAATTTTGCCATTAACACTTGCTATGTCTTTGAATAACACCATCTTTCTGCACCTCATTTCCTTCATCTGTAGGATGGGCACATGGCCAACTCTTCCTTCATCTTGCTAATAATAGTATTGTCCTTCAGAGATGAAAGTGACATTACTGATCTGTGCCCATGAAGAAGAGAATGTGGGTGACAAAATAAAACATAAAAGAAATAAAACGTAAACACGGAGTGCATCTCTGTGCTTTGTCATATGCTCGCACAGAATGTTCCTCACCTGTGTACATACATTCCTCCACATCCCTGCTTTGACCCACATCTCAGTGCGGCTGCATTAAAGGGAGCTTCAAATCTCGGCTGAACGATTGTGTCAAGGAACCACTGGTCAAAGTGGTGACTGACAGCTGTTCCCATTTCTGTCCTCTGCTCCAAACATTCTCATGCTTCTCCCTTACCTACAGAGGAAGAAATGTTCAAGTTCCTTGGATTGAGTTTAATGCCTTTCACAATCTGGCAACACTCTACCTAACTAACCTGATTTCCCATCTCTCCTCCACTCCACACAGGCTCAGTCAGTCAACAGGCAAATATCTACAAACTTATGCGTTATGCACTATGTGCTAAGCACTGTTCTAAATTCTGAGAATACAAATACAAGAAAACTGCACATGCATAATCTATATCAAACTGCTTACCTTCTCAAGGAAGGGGGAAGGAAAGGAGAGAGAAAATTTAGGATTTAAAAGTTTAAAAAAAGTGGTAAAAATTGTTCTTTACATGTATTTGGGAAAAAATATTAAAATGTTCAATTCCCCCCCCACCTCCTCCCACCCCCACACAAATATAAGCCAAAAGGAAGTCATTCCTTCCCCTCAAGGAGCTGACATTCTAATGAGGGAAGACAATGCATAAAAGAAAGATATGAAGAGGGATGAGGGTGAGGAAATTGCTGATGGAGGAGACACACTGGAGAAATCCTGATTGCAGTTTGAAAAATGAAGCTAGAGTTTGCTGTGGTGCCCTTCTTAAATGGAGGCTCTGGGAAGAGCCCAGTCAGAGGGAGGGGGCTGGAAGGATATGAACTCCAGGGCTGAAGCGATCTTCCAGGATGGAGAGTTTTCTAGGGCGTGATGTCCAAGTCCAACGTGTAGCCGGTTGGGAAATGAGGCTGGTCTTTTCACTGTTCCTAGTTCATGCCTCCTACACTTGCCCCTTCTGTTCTTTTGCTTCCTCCCTCCCAAAAGACCTTCCCTAGCTTCTTTACCCACAAGAAATCCTACTGGCTCTTAAGCCCAACCTTTCCTTTTCCAAAAAGATTTCCCTGGCTACTGCAGCCTACGCTGATCTGCCAGGTAGGCAGCTATGGTGGATGGTAGCCCTGGAGAGCTCTTTAGAGTCAAGTGACCTGGATTTGAATGCTGGTTCTATTATTTACTACCTGTGTGATGCTAGCTAAGTCAATCTCTCTGAATCCTAGTTTCTTCATCTGAGCAGGTTGGATTAAATAATCATTAAAGTCCCTTCTGCCTCCCTTGAGTCTCTGATTATATTCTTGTTACCCCAAATAGACTGTAAGCTCTTGGGGGCCAGGAATCATGCCTAATATTTACCCTTTTTCCCCAGTAGCACCAACACAGAGCACATGCAGTCATTGAATAACTGCTTGGCTGGTTGGTGATGGGGCCAGATTTTTAATACTCTTTCTTAAGAACCAGACAGTTTTCTCTCTGCTAGAGGATCTGAGAAAGAAGGGAGAGAGCTTTTCTTAGATTTATTTATAATGTCTCTGTAGTTTCTTGGTTGTTGTTTTTTTGTTTGTTTTGTTTGCTTGCTTTTTTTTTATGAAAAAGTTGAGGGCAATAGACTTCCATGGGGATATGTGAGCAGTTTGAATTGTCAGACCTTAGGTTTTCCCCACTTAACCTCTGAGATGGTAAAGCTTTATGTACAAATTTTTTAGAAATGTTTGGGACAGAATTATAGGGCCTAAGACCCCAAAGGAGAATCTGGCATTCAAATGAGTTCCCTCCCTTCTGTTTTTTTTTTTTTTCAAGGCTAGATACTTGTTAAAGTAGATCTTTGCTGTGGAGTAGTTGAATCCATCAGATCATTCTTCCCATTTGTAAGTTCTACAAGGTCAGAAACAAGATTTAATAATAATAGTTCACAAATACATAGATTTTTACAGATTACAAAGAGCTTTCCTCACAACTCCATGGGGTAGGAATTACAAGTAACAGTGCCCCCCTTTTACAGACAAACTAATACCTAGAGAATTTAAGTGATTTGTCTAAAGTCACAAAGCTAGTGACCATCAGAGTCAGGACATAAATCCAGATCTTACATAATCATGGTTTCCAGATAGGAGAATTAGATGTTGTCCAATCCAGCCATTCCACTTTACATATGGGGAGTCTGAGGCCCAGGAAAGTTAAGTGACCTACCAAGGTCATGATTATCCGAGTTCAGTGTCTTTTCTATAATGCTATCCACTTTCTCTAGAGCCAGGTCTGCATTTTTCATTAAAGCTTAGTACAATGTCATGCATGTAGCAAGTACTGGGGAAATTAATTTAACTGAAAGGAAAAATCGTGAGCTACAGAGGCCGTGTCACTCAAGATCCCCCCTGGAAGTCAGAGAGAAGAGTGGGGTTATGACTTCCTTATAGATAACCCCCATCAAAGAAAAAACCCAGTTCCCAAGGCTCTCAAAAAGCCCATTCACTTGCAGAAATATGCGTTATCCCTGCCCTTATTTCCCAATCCTATTCTAGCCTTGCCAGTCTCCCTAACCTTCTTCTCTTCCTTCTATTCCCTATCTCATAAGGCTAAGAACAGCAGTGTCTGCTCACAGAAAACATACTCAAAGTTTCTACATCAATGCAGAGAGAGACCTATGAAAGGAATTACAAAAGGGACCAGAAGTGAGAGGAGGATATTTCTATTGTTTACCAGCCAGTCAAGGTTTTAAGTACCTTCTACAAGCCTAGCCCTGTATTTGAGTATACAGAGCATGGTCCCTGTCCTCCAGGGACTTATAATCTTGCTGAGGATGGAGCATAACTAATAGAAAACAATTAAAGAATGATTGAATGCTCAGCCATGTGACATTGACTAAGTTTAGAAAGAATTCAGGAAAAGAGAACAAGCTGGGATAATGCAGTCAGGGAAGTCTTCATGAAAGAGGCAAAATTTGAGGTGGACCTTAAAGGATGATTGGGTTTAGAGTAAATGGAAGAACAGAGAGAAAGAAAGACAGACAGACACAGATAGAAAGACACAGAGACAGAAAAACAGAGACAGAGAGACAGAAACAGAGAGAGACAGAGGCAGAGACAGAGGCAGACAGAGAGAAAGAGAGACACACAGAGAGAATCCAGAAGTGAAATTATGGGGGGGAGGGAGAGGTCATAAGAACAAAGACATCAGAAATATGATTGTGAATGATTTTAGTGTATCTGTAGGTAGGATAAGAGTAGGAGACAAAGTCTAATAATCAAGGTGAAGCCAGATTGTGGAAGACTTTGAAAGCTTAGACTCATATACAGAAGGAAAAAGGGGGATGTTGTGAGTTTGTGAGCAAGGGGGTCAGAGTCAGAGATGTGCTCTGGGAAGGTTAGCTTGGCCACAGCCTCCAAATTGTCCAGTGGATCAGTGCCTAGACCAAGCCATTCTAGGTCTCCAGGTCATAGAACATGGAAGTAGCAACAATGATACAATGACAAGGGCATGAGATGTGGTGTTAGAGAACATTGCTTTTAATATACCTTTTGCTGATTATTACGTGAGTAATCTTGGCCAAATCCCTTAATTTTTTTCCGCCTCAGTTTTCTCATCTGTAAATTTAGAGGGGATGAACTGGATGGTCTTTAAGGTCCTTTGCAGTTCTAAATCCTATGATCTGGTAAGCAGTATGGCCTCTGACCTCTGCTAAGATCCCCCAAGCTTTCCAGGGTGGGTGTGTGGCAAATCTCCAGTGGTGCCGTCATCCACTCCGCTTTGTCTCTACCGGAGCTTGGACTTAGGTCATCCAGAGAAGTCAGCCTCTCTGCTTCATAAAAAATCCAGTCCTGGCCCCTGCAATGAAAGATCTGTGTAGCATGGGAAAGATGTAAAACCTCTGTTCTCCTCTTCCTACTCTTTGAAGTAAAATTAATCCTTTACCAATTTCTTGGTGGTTTTATTGCCACTTAGTCTGATAATTGTTAAAGACCCAGTATTTGGGGATAAAATGAGGGATTTGGGTCCCAGCTCCAAGCTCCTCCCATTTCCTTTTCTTGTTCCTCCTAGTTTTTCTTCTCTTCTTCCCCACCCTTAATGACTGAGAAAGGTTGATCCCCAAGGGCCCAGGAAGGGAACCCTGCCTGGTGGGGGAGTTTATAATAATTCAGACAGGTCCCTTTTAGCCCTTAGTTTCCCCAGCCTGCCCCAGTCTCCAGCAAGCTGCATACTCCCTCCCTGACTCTTATTCTCAGCTCGGGTTTGATCGGCTGCCAGGATTTCCCAAATGTCAGCTGCAATGTTAGCATCTTTAAGCGAGCGCCTGAGGCTATCTTTAAGCAGAGATGCTGGGGCCCCATGCTGATGAGAACCTGGAAGAAGCTGACAGCATCCTACCTCCTGCCATTGCCAGCCCAGGAGAAGTGAGACACCCCCAGCCATCAGCTCTGGGGAGCATGTGTTCCTGCTAGTCCTTGGGACTGGAATGGCATCAGGGACTGTCTGTGTTCTGAGCCATTTTTAAAGACTGGTTACTGGTGGACTTCGCTAGGGGAACAGTGTTAGCTCCCCCCTGCCTCAAGGGCTGACTGAAAGAAGAGAATCCTGACGCTGTTCTTCCCTCTCCTTTTCTTTGGTTAAGGCAGGCAGTGGGACTCAGGGTGTCCCTGAAAGGATAGGAGCCTGGGAAGCAGAGAGGGGTATTGGGAGGGAACATGAAAGTTGGGCAGGGCTGGTATTTTCATTATTATGATAGGGGGTCAGAGAAGAACAGGCAAACATAAGACCTGTCCGATTGCTTGTCTGAAAAGATTTTTTTGAAGATATTATTCTAAAAACTTAGTAATTCTGTCTTCCATTTGCATTGTATTTAACTTTTTTCCCCAAAAACCTTGTGCTTGACCTCACAACAGTCATATGAAATAGGCATTAATAAAAATATTTAATAGGATAGGGTCAGGGGCAGAGCCATGTGGTGCATCCCATTAGGTTCACAATATATGAATAAACAAGATCTGTTTTGCATCTAACTGAAAATCTTCTCAAATCCCATCCAACTCACATCCCTTGTCCACAAGGTAAATCATCTTTCTGGGCCTCAGCTGATGGACTAATATGCCGAATAAGAAATATATTTCTGGGTGTGACCAATGTGGAAATAAGTTTTGTTTGACATATGCTTATGTGATAGGGATTCTCTATTCCTTCCCTCTCTTCCTCTCTCCCTTCCTTCCTTCTTTCCTTCTATCTTTCCTTCCTTCCTCCTTTCCTCTCTTTCCCTTCCTTTCTTCCTTCCTTTTTTCCTTCCTTCCTTCCTTCCTTCTTTTTTCCTTCTCTCACTCTGTACCTTCCTCCCTTTTTTTCCTCCCCCCTTTCTTTCTTCCTTCTTTCCTTCTTCCATTCCTTCTTCTCTCTTCTTCCCTCCTTTCTTCCTTTTTCAACAGATGAGGGAAAGAAAAAAAAGTGACTGATAATTGAAAAAATAATTTTTTAAGTGAGGGAGCTAGACTAGATGATCCCTAAAGTCCCTTTCAATTCAAAATCATGACTATTGTGAAAAACTACCAATTACTTTGTTGAACTAGACTATGCCTACAGCATTCTCTTTGCCTACCAGTATAGAAGCCCTACCAGAAAAGGAAGCACTAGCAACTCAGATCACAGGTATCGACCCACATTGCTGCCAGGGGTCAGATGATAGCACCTACCTTCTTCCTCTGCCAAATGCTGCTTGTGCTGTCACTTTGGTTGATGTGTCAGTTACTTTTCTGTAGTTGTTTTTCTTTGCCAGAAAGATCTAAGGGTAGGGATGGGTTGAGATATGAGGAAATGTCTTGCTATTTTAAAAAGGCTTCTTTTTTTTTAAAATAAGGAAAAGAAATGAAATTACTCTGGCATAAGCTACTTATAGTGAACTCATGCTGGTTCCTTGTGATCACCTTTTTTCCTTTCTAAACTCCCAGTCCAGTTGTTTGATAATCTGATCAAACTGTTGGGGACCCACATAAGGCTGTCTCTGCTTGTGGAATACACTCTTTCCCCCCTTTTGACAATCAAGACAATCATTTGTCTATCATTAGCTTTTTGGGACTCCTGTGTTCTCCAAGAATTTTCAGATTACTGCAATAGTTCAACAATTTCCTTTGTAATTTCTTTCAATACCCTGGGATCTAATTCCTCTAGGTCAAGCCATATGAACTCATTTAGATGATTTTACTTATCTTGAGCTTCAAACCCATGTTTGTTTTCACCTTTTCAATATGATTGGTCTCTTTCATATAGGAAAGTGAAGTAAGATGAGAACTGAGAAGTTCTTTATATTTAACATTTTTCTAGCACTTTATACTTTGCAAAAAGCATTTTAACATCTCATTTGAACCTCCCAACATCCCTGTGAAATATTATGGCCATCTGAAAGATGAACAAAACCGAACCTTAGAGAGGTCACAACTTGCTCAGGTCACATTGCCCTAGGGGCAGAATAGAGATTAGAACCCAGATTTCTTGACTGAAGGGCTCCTCCCTAGAGGACACCCTGTTCATCTGGATCCTCTTGGACCTTGGGCCAAGTACCTCCTGCCAAAAGCTAAACTCCACAAGCTTCTAGCCATGCTTCTATCTTTGGTGTCACCCCTGTATGCCCTGGTATTTATACAGTCAGTATCAATAGCAGTTACCACTCTGAAGGTCATTTCATCTACATCTCAGCTGACTCCTCCAAAGGAGAGCTCTTTCTGTATTCCCCAATGCTCAGATTAAACAGGGTGGTGTCAGTGTGGCATAAAGGGTATTGGCTCCTATTCTGGTTCTTGATTAATGGTGTTCCTCTGTGCCAATGGGTGCAATGGGGGCTTTTTGAATGTCATATTCTGCAGAGAAATTGCCTGTAAATAAGTGTTTGAGGCAGAGAAGATAGTTTGAAAAGCTACTCTGATTCCTTTGTTGTTTTTTGAGGGGGGAAGCAGAGGCAGACCTGTCATTTTGTTGGCAGAGGGAACAACTGGTGAGGACATTCCCTCTATCATTGCAGGTTGCCATTTGTGCTGCAATTTATAGTCTTATAGACTTTCCTGGGGCATTGAAGCTAAGTGACTTGCCCACCAGGGTCATACAGCAAGTATTTGCCATAGGTGGGACCTGGAGTCAGGTCTTTTTGACTATGAGTCAAGCTGTGCGTCTACATTGTGGGCACAGTCTCTCTCCCTGGTTCTTAAAGGATTAAAAATCAAGGTCTCAGCTTTGTCCCAGTGTTACAGAAAAAGCACAGAACCGGGTGGCGGGACGTCTGGGTACTAATCCTGGTTCTGCTACTAACTTGCTGCATGACCTTGTGTAAAACACTTCACCTCCACCCTGGGCTTCACTTCCCTCATCTGTGAAATTAGGGCATTGTGCTCCATGATCTCAAAGGTCTTTTCTGGCTCCAATATTCTATGAGTCTCTGATCTCAGCCCCATCCCACAACTTCTCCCTGATAGCTAAAGACTGGTTAAAATTGCATCACCACCATCTGTCCTCCCCCCTCCTTCCCTCCTCACCGTGGTGTGACTTGGGGCTCCCCAGCATCATAAACATCATCTAACTCATCCCACCGGGGAGGGGAGTGGGACTTGATGTGGTGCCTCCAAACTGAGAGCTCTCAATGGATTTTCTTAAGGGAGAAGGAAGAGGTGGCGGAGAGGTTGAACCTGTGGTGACTGAAACCAGACAGGTCTGAGTGTGTCGATGCCCTCAGGAAACCTAAGGCCACAGCCAGCAAACAGAGACGTGTCCACCAGTCCAAGGGAAGCACTTCAAAATGCTGTTTGCTGTGTCCAGGGGCACAACCATGTCCAGACAGCTCAATGGCAGGTTTATTTGCCTGGAGAAAGGCATGGAGCCACACAGCATATTTTGCTCTGTGTGTGTGTGTCTGTCTGTCTGTGTCTTTCTGTCTGTCTCTGCCTCTCTCTGTCTCTGTCTCTCTACTTTCCCTCTACTTGATCTATCTTCAAGCCCCTCTATTTTTCTCCCATCTATCTAACCCAGTCCTTTCTGCTGTCTTTCTTCCCCCTCAGCCCTTCCCTCTTCCTCTCTCTCCTATGGCTCTTTTTTTTCACTCATTCCCATTTTCATTACCCTTCCTTTATCTTTCAGTTTAAAAAAATGTAAAAAATCAATTGCTTAGGGTTTGTGGGTGCTGGTAGAACTCACCCACATCTACTGAAATGGGGTACAATGAAATTGCCAGGACTGAAAACACTTTTCCCTAAGAACGAGGAAACCAAGGCTATGTGTGTGTGTGTGTGTGTGTGTGTGTGTGTGTGTGTGAAGGTGGGCACCCCAGTGCTGGAGTTTCTCTAGTCCTAAGTCGCTGAGTTTTGTGGGGGAAACAACCTTTTTCACCATCTCAGTTTTCCCACCTGGGCAATGGGGACATGCTTTTTGTTGCTAGAGATGCTTTGTGCACCCCCCCCCCCCAAGCCCTGAAAATCTCGGTAACTGATTGCCTTGGGTGGTTGGGAGGAGAGGGCTGGCATTTGAGATGGTGGTGGAAGGCAAACCAGATTGAAAGAGGTCTAAGAAAGGCAAGACAACATTTCTTTCTCCCCCTCTCATAGCACCTCCCCCCACCCATTCCCTTTCTCTCCTCCCCTTTGTCATTGGCTCTTCCAGGGCAAATGGGCCCTTTGCAGTTCCCTGCTCTCTGTTCTATTCCTCTTTGCAGCTCTGGAGCCCCACAAGCTCCCCCCCCTCCCCTTCCTTCTTTCCCTCCTCCTCCTCCTCCTCCTCTTTCTCTTCTTCCTCCTCCTTCTCCTCCTCCTCCACTTTCTCCTCCTCTTCCACGTCCTAGTCGCCCTCCTCCTCCAACAAAAAGCAACAAGCAGCCGTTTTTCTTTGAGTCGTTTTTAATGGTAGCTTTCCTTGCTCGCCTACTCGTCTTCCCTCCCTTCCCTGCTCTCTCCCTCTCTCTTTCGTTCTCCCTCTTTCCCTCCCTCCCTGTCTTTTTCTCTCTCCCTCTCTCAGGGGGGAAAAAAGGTCATTGCGCAAATGATTAGTCAGAGCTCAGTTGCTGTAGCAACCAGCGGCTGTAACTGGGACAGGCTCGCATTGAGGACAACAGAGAGGTCGACCATTTAGAAAGTGCTGGGGAACCAAAGCCTTTGTATTTACTTTCAAGAGGGAGTGAAAGCCTAGAGCCCTGAGCTGGCTGCTTTACTTGGAGATGGTCCTTGGCTTTTATTTTTTATTTTTAATGAATAATTTCAGTTTACCTTCTCCCCTCTCCCCTGACTCAGTATTGGGAGTGAAGGCTTACAGCTCCTCCTCCTTCTCTCCTCCTGCTCTTTTTCCTCCTCCTCCTCCTCCTCCTCTTCCTCCTCCTCTTTCTGCTCCTCCTCCTCTTCCTCCTCCTCCTCTTCCTCCTCCTCCTCTTCCTCCTCCTCCTCCTCTTCTTCCTCCTCCTCCTCTTCTTCCTCCTCCTTCTCTTCCTCCTTCTCCTTTTTCTCTTCCTCCTCCTCTCTTTCTCTTCCTCCTCCTGCTCATCCTCTTCTTCCTCCTCCCCTGCTTTTCCTGCTCATTTTCCCCTCTCTCTTCCTGTGGTTCTGCTAGTTTGTCTAGTAGACATCTTGTTTGCTCTCTGAACCCTCTTCTTCTTTCTGCTTATTGTGCCCTCTAGATATGCTCCTGGTCTGTCTGAGAGGGAAATATCTCTCCTTTCTCTCCCCTTTCTCTTCTTTCCTTTCCTTCTTTTCCTCCTTGTCTCTCCCTTCTTTTCTTCTCCTTCCTTCTCTTCTGTCTCTTTTCTTCTTACCTTCCCCTTTCTCCCTTTTCTTCTTCCCCTTCCTTCCTTTTCTTTTTTTGTCATATTCCTCTTCTCTTCTTCTGCTTCTCTTGTCTTTCTTTTCTTTTCCTCCTTTCTCTTCTTCCTGTTCTTTCTCTTCCATCCCCTTCTCTTCTACCTTTCCCTTCCTTTCTTCTGTTTATTCTCCCCTTCTTTTTTATCTCTTTTCTTTCCTTCCTCTTCTTTTCTTTTTCTTCCCCTTCCCTAGGGTGGTGAAAGCAGATGGAAACTGGGAAGTTCCCCCCACCCCCATTGCCTTGTGATGCTCTCTGGCTCAGCCTGCCTTCCCTTCTCAATTCCAACACATACATTCATCCCTCTACCCATCTACCCCAGTGAAAACTTCAGACTTTGGGAGAGGGTGCCTTTCCCAGAATGCCTGGGGCTTTGTACCACTGAGGTGGGAATACCAGATCAAGGTCCTATCCTCAGACACTCATTTACTCGACATACCTTGTCTATCTACTCTGTGCAGCAGTGTGCTCTGCAAGATGACATTCAAAGATGAGTATGACATGGTACCTGCTCTCACAAGAGTTTCTATTTAGGAATGGAAGCAAGTCACCTTCACTTACACAAAAGAGAATTTACACAGGGTCTCATTAAATGCTAAAGTATAAAATAGTAAGTACCATTGAGGTATAGGGCAGATGTCTGGGCTGAGTGGTCTGGAAAGGCTTCAGGGGACATGTTACTTGGGTGTGGTCTTGAAGGAAAGGCAAAATTCATCTGGGCAGAAAAGAGAGAGGCGGCTCATTTTATTTACCCTCAAATTCTTCTCTCTCTCAAACTTCTTCCTTTCTGTTGATAGAACCAAATCCTCCTAGTCACCCAGGTTTCCCTCTCCATATCCTTCGATATCCATTGATTTGCCAAGTCTTGCTGATCACACTTTCTTTTCCATTAAAGCTTTTTATTTTTAAAAGATATGATGGATAATTTTTCAACATGTACCCTTACAAAACTTTGCGTTCCAAATTTTCCCCTCCTTCCCCCCACCCCTTCCTCTAGGTGGCAAGCAATCCAAAATATGTTAAACATGCTAAAATATATGTTAAAACCAACATATGTATACATATTCATACAATAATCTTGTTGCACAAGAAAAATCAAATCAAAAAGAAAAAAATGAGAAAGAAAACAAAATGTAAACAAACACCAACAAAAAAAGTAAAAATACTATGTTGTGATCTAGTTCTCTGGGTGCCAATGTGATAGCTCTCACAAGACCATTGAAACTGACCTGAATCACCTCACTGTTGAAAAGAGCCACGTCAGAATTGATCATCATATAGTCTTGTTTCTGTGTACAGTGATCTCTGGTTCTGCTAATTTCTTTCAGCATCAGTTTCATGCAAATCTCTCCAGGCCTCTCTGAAATCGTCCTGCTGCTCATTTCTTACAGAGCAATAATATTTCATAATATTCATATACCATAATTTATTCAGCCACTCTCCAATTGATGGGCATCCATTCAGTTTCGAGTTTCTAGCCACTACAAAAAGGGCTGCCACAAACATTCTTGCACATGTGGGTCCCTTTCCTTCCTTTAAGATCTCTTTGGGATATAATCCCAGAAGAAGCACTGCTGGCTGTTCACACTTTCAAGACAACTCACATATGTCCTCTTCTCTCCACTCATATAGTATACATTAGTTTAGGTAGGTCTTTATCGACTTTCACCCAGATTATTGCAAGAACCTCTTAATTGGTCTCCCTCCTTCTGCCTCTTCCTTTTTCAACTGGTCTAGACTATTGCCATTCTTCAGATCAACTCAGATCATAGGATTTAGAGCTGCAATGTCCATAACTATGACATACAATATTCTATTCTATTAGAGTTATGAAACAAATTACTCTGTGCAGCATGAAAAGGAAGGTTAATATTTATTGAGGGGGATATGGAAGGTTCCAATAGAAGATATGATATCTGAGCTTGAGTGGGAAGTTAACAGGTAAGGAGATTGAAGAAGCAAATTTCAGACTTAGGTACAGTCTCAGTAAAGGAAAAGATTGAAAGGCCCAGGTTATATTTAGGATACAAAGAATTGTACAGTTTGGCTGTAATAGACTCGGCAGATTTTTAATCAATGATATTTAATGAAAATACTTTTCTGTTCCAACATTTATCTTATAATTTTTATCTTCCTTGATATTATTTTGCAAAAGCTTTTAATTTTTTTCTCGTCAAAATCACCTATTTTTAAATGATCTCTAACTCTTGTCTGATTAAGAATTCTTCCCTCTCTCCCCAGCCCAGAGAGTGAACCTAATCTCATTCTCTTCCTTTTTTTTTATTGGTGTGACTTTTTATATTCCAGTCACATTTATCTTAAGCTTATTATGATGTATAGTATAAGATGCTGGTTTAAACCTAATTTCTGCTAAACTGCTTTTCAGTTTTCTTTGCAGTTCTAGGCAAAAAAGGGAGTCTTTTCCCTCAATAATTTAAGTTCTTGAGTTCACTGAACACTGAATTACCGTTTTCCAAT
This sequence comes from Myrmecobius fasciatus, assembly GCA_023553655.1. NCBI lineage: Eukaryota > Metazoa > Chordata > Mammalia > Dasyuromorphia > Myrmecobiidae > Myrmecobius > Myrmecobius fasciatus. The sequence goes on along the minus strand of JAJPUD010012725.1, from coordinate 28,480 downwards.
GCTTCTGTTTGTTTCTTATCTAATTTGTTTCATTGTCCTAATTTTCTGTGGTTGTTGTTTTAGATCAGCACCAAGTAGTTTTGATGGTTACTAATTTCTTAATATAGTTTGAGATCTAGTATTGCTATGCTTCCTTCAGTCATACTTTTTCTCATTATTTCCCTTGATATTCTAGATCTTTTGTTCTTTCAAATGAATTTTGTTATTATTTTACCCAATTCTTTTTTTAAAATTACCTCAGTAATTTGATTGGTGTGGCACTAAATTTATAAATTCATTTAGGTAGTATTGTCATTTTCATAATAGCAGCACAGCCTAACCATGAGTAGTGAGTTTCTCTCCAATTATTTAAATCTCCCTTTATTTCTAGAAGGAGTGTTTTGTAGTTGTATTTATGTAATTATTTTGTGTATTTCTTTGTGGTTTTATTCCCAGATATTTTACATATTTTGTAGCTATCTTGAATGGACTTTATCTTAAAATTTCTTCTTGGTTTGTATTATTTCTATACAGAAATACTGTTTATTTTGTGGATTTATTTTGTATCCTGAAATCTTGCTATAGCTATTAATCATCTCGATTAGTATCTTTGCTGACTCTCTGGATTTTTCTAAGTACACTGTCATCATCATCTATTGTTAACAAATTTCCCTTTATCCTAGATGTCTTCTTTTCATACTTTTTCCAATTCCTTACAAACCTAGATCTTTCTCTGGAATGTAATCTCCTGGGGGCAGGGATTATTTAATTTTTCTCTTTGTATCTCTGGCACCTAGTACAGTGCCTGGCATACAGCTGCCACTTGATTATTGCTAATTGATCTTCTCATGTCCCCTAATATGTTGGAGCATAAGAAAGAGATGGCATAATTCTTGCACTGAACTACCATGTCCTGATCTTCCTTCTGCCATCATAACTCAGTACCTTCTCCTCTTTTCAAGTTTATTCCATCTATCTGTATAATCTACTAGTCTCCAGGACACTTTCCTTTCTTTCTCAAGGAATCCAATATCTGGCTCACAATCTTCCTTTCTACCTTAACCCCTGCCCTCATACTTGGGGACTTAAATGTACAGATTGATGTGCCTTCAAGCATCTTGGCTTCCCACTTCATCAACTTCTTCAGTTCCTATGACTTACATCTTCAGTTTACCTCAATCACCCACAGAGATAGCTACAAGGTCATACTTTACAGCTCATCCTCACCTATAACTATACAGGCTCCATGATTCTGAATTCTGAAATTCTCTTTGCAGATAATAATTCCATTTCTTTTTTCATTCTAGCCCATTCCTTCTACATCCATTCATTGCCACTGAAATTCCTGTCACCTATTATTCACCTTTGACTCCCTTGACCTTTTGTCCTTCTGTCCTTTGGGACCCAATTGACTCAGAGGGAATATAAATAGCAATAATTTCTGCTTTGACCAGAAACCCTGAGAATCTTTCCCTCCCAGATTATTTATTTATTTATCATTCATTCATTTACCTTTTTTTTTTGAGTAGATGAAAGAGACCATTATTTGCCTCAATTGTTGTCTAGCCTCAATAATTGAATGGAGATAGTCTCAGTCAAACCAAGATGTTAAAATTTTACCTTAAAAAGGCCAAGGTCTCCCACTACATCCAGGGTCATCTCTAGTTGTTCTGATCTATATCTGGCCACTGGATCCAGATGGCTCTGGAGGCAACCTGGCACAGCCCTACCTCACTTAAATCCATTGCATGTCATTTGCATGTCATGGCATCCCCTCTCTGATGTCATGGTCCTCTTGGAGAACAAAGGACACAACTAATCTTTAACTCTTTATTAACCCCTTACTATCAGCCTTCTCTGACCAGACTGCTGACCACCACTACGGAATATAAACTTCGTTGATTACTGTTTTGATTTCATTTCTGATTTCAACTTGGCCTCTAACATTGTGATGATCTTTTTTTTTTTTTTTACTGTTTCTTGCTTGGCTCTTGGTGTTATATGGTTGTTGCCAGTTGTGCCAAAGAGTGAAACTTCTTATTGCCAATCTCCCTTTTCATCCCAACTCCTCTCAGGCTTGGGGACTTACAGGAATTTCACTGCTACCACCTCTATCCTCTCAGGGGCTGATCCAGATCTTCTCTTCTCACTTCAACCCATAATGCCATCTCAAAACATTTCTCTTAGAAGATACCCTGATCTTCTACTTCTCTGAGAAAATTGTGATTATCCCTCAAGAGCTTTCTCATCTCTCATATACTTCATTTTTCATATCCCTCTAATATCCAGTCAGACACATACCCGTCTCTGAAGAAGAGATGGCACTTCTCCTAGCCAAGGCTGATCCTTCTAGTTGTTCCTTGATCTCATTCCCTCATTCCCCTTGATCCTCATTCTATAATGACAGTTAAGTCTGTCAATTTGTTCCTGGTTTCTGGCTCTACTATCCAATTGAAATTGCTTTCCAGAAGGTAATCAATGATCTCAATTGCTAAGTCCAATGTCCTTTTCTTAACTCTCATCCTCCTTGACTCCTCAACAAGCTCCCCAAACTGTTGCCCACTCCCTCTTCTTAGATAATCTCTTCTCTCTTGACTTTTGTGATCGACTCTGCTTTCTCCTTGTTTTCCTCCCTGAGTAGTCTCTTATGCTTTAAACTGTAATCCAAGCTTCACTTCCTTAGATTAGGTATGAAACAGTGCTCCTTCCTAGCCCCTCTTTTTTCTCTCTAAATTGGTAATCTCACCTGCTTCTGGGAGATCAAATATTATCTTGAACAAATGACTCCAGAATCTTTATGTCCAGTCCTAATTTCTATTCTAAATTATAATCCTACCTTATGAAATACTTTGCAGTATTTAATACAGTGCCTGACACATAAGTAGATGCTTAATAAATGCTCATTGACTGACAGATATCTCTTCAGTGATTTATTTTCATTTCTCCCCAGGTTATACTCTTACCACTCCACAGGAATTTATCTACTAGGCCATAGAATCTTACTTACCCTGAAAACTCACTCTGCTCCTGGACTAGTTCTTACATTGGAAGGACCCTTTACTCCTGTGGCCTCTCCCTCTTATTGACTGTTTTTTTTTTTCCCAGAACCTCCATTTTAAGGAGGAGGCTCAGGTCAATCTACCTTTTTCTCCACAAGATTTTCTCCCACTCCCACATCAGTTTCCCCACATTAGTGGGGAATGTAAGAATGTAAGCTCTTTGACAGCAAGGATTGTATTTCTGTTTATATTTGTATTCCCAGTATTTAGCACAACGTCTGACAAATAGTAAGTACTTAATTGTTGACTTTATAAGAATTTCAAATTCAGTCTGTCTGAAATAGAACTAATTATTTCTTGGTCTAAACTTGCTATCCTCCAAAATTTTCTATTTCTACTGATGAAATACCAGCCTCTGAGTCATCCGGGTACAATACCTCAGTCATCCCCAAATTTCTCCTCTTAGTCACCTCCCAGATCTAATCAATTGCAAAGCCTTATCATTTCTATTTGGACAATATCTCTTGCATATTTGTAATTCTCTCTCTTCCCTTAACCACTCATTTCTTTTGGACTCTTTTCCCTCCTTACCTGGACTACTGTACTTTGCTATTTCCAAACATCTGTGATCTCATTGACATGGGTACTTCCCATTCACACCTTCTTCTCCTCTTTTCCATCTCCTCCCTTAAATTCTTTTAAGGGGTTCCATCCAATGTGTTAGGAAACTCTCTCTATATGTGCTGATACTGTATAAGCACTAATAAAACACATGGCTCTCCATTACTTGTCCCTTGTTCTAACTCCATATCTGGCTCACTTCCTTTTCAGGTCATACATTTCTTTAACAATATAATTTACATCACTTTTCCTGCACAGTTTTTCATTGGTGATTAGTGTGTACAATTCCTCTCCTCATTGACCTTTGGTGACTTGTAACTCTAATTCTTTCAAGGCTATGTGGTATTCCATGCTTTGCAGCTATATAGTTATAGCATTGATATTAAAAAGATGGACTTTTGTTTCAGGGAGCAGCTTGGGATCATTAAAAGTATGGCACAGTTTCTCAAATGCAATCCAACCTATTCTCTTGCTCTTAATCATTTCTGGGCCCAGTTCATTATCCATCTGCAGTGTCTATCCAAGCTAAATGTACTGGTGGACAGCTCTATGGGCTGTCTATTCAATTGCACACCCATCACCCACTAGCTTTTTGTTTTGTTTTGGTTTATTGTTTAGAGTTAGCCTTTGCCCTTTTGAATGATTTTGAATCTTGTTTAGGAAGTTCTGCAGTATTTCAGAGTTTGATGTATTACATACAATGTGACTCACAAAAAGGAGCATATGAAGAACCTCATCATCTATATGAAATCCCTCTTTAATTTGGACTGTGCACCAGAGCTCCCTTATGACAATAAGAAACGCTTTTATCCTTGTTTAATATTAATAATCAAAGGGTTATCAAACAAAGTTATCTCTGTGGTTATATCTTTCAAGGAATCTTATGTAATTGAAGCCTTTCCCTGAGAGCTTCCTCTTCTTCCCCAATTCATATCTCCCAGATACCTTCTGCCACTATTTCCCCCTTCAGATGATAAGATGGCCCTTCTCTTGCCAAGGCAAAATGAACAAATAATCCCATTCCATCCCATAATAGACTGTAAATTCCTTGGGGGCAAAGACCATGGCATATTTGTCTTTCTATCCTCAGTGCCATCAGATTATCTTGCTCATAATAGGTATTTGATAGATACTTTTTAGTTGAATTGTTGTTAGTAAGGAAGAAGTCAATGGACAGGAAGAGGCTGAAGTGTTGAATCACTCCTGAGAGAATGATTCATTGGGCAGGCCTCAGAAAGAAACGGGAAGGGATAGAATCAAAGGCCAAAGAAGAAGGATTAGTAATGGCAAAGAGAAGAACCATCTCATCCTCTGAAACTGAGCAAAGAGAGTAGTGAAGATGCTCAGAGATTTTGAAATGTGGAGGAGTGTAGATAAAGGAGCTCAAGACATATTCTCATTTAAGGGAGACTAAGGTTTTTCATTTGTAGCATCAAAGCAATGAGGTGAGGTCATCTCTGAGTGGGAGCGATGAAGACAGAGCTGGGAGCTTGAGGAGGGAGGAGACTGAAACAGTCCATGAGGAGAATAGGTTAGGGAGTCAATCAGAAAAGAATGAGAGAATTGCCATGTACCTAGGGTCCCATCCCACTGAAGTTAAATTGGTGAAATAACATGAATTGGTAAGGAATCTAGTTCTGACTTTTTCGACTTCTTCCAAGGAGCTTTCAGCATCCATGACATATGGGTGAAAACATCAGTGGTGATAATGTTTAAAGATCTAAGGCTAGTGAGGTATGGAGAGAAAGGGGCAAAGATCTAAAAAGATATAGTAGAAAGACTTTAGGGAAGAGTCTTTGAAAGACGACAATAATGTGAAAAAGCAGAGAGGACCAAGGAGGGCATTGTTGATATGGGGAAAGGCAGAGATGAACATGATATGTGCCAAGAATGTCAGACATTTCCTATGTGCTACATCTTGTGTTTGGATCTGGATATGTGTGTATAAATACATGCATGCATACTACACATATGTGCATATATATACATACATCTATATAATACATAAATATATTTCTATTTTTAAATACCACTGTCCCTACTTTCAAGGAACTTATAGTTTAATAGGGGAGCTATAACATAATCATACTAGTTAGTATTTGTATAGCTATTAAGGTTTGTAGAGTCACAGGTGCTATTTTTATTCCTATTTTTATAAATAAGAGAACTGAGGCAGAATGTCTCTGAGGGGAGATTTGAATTCAAGTCTTTCTGACTCTAAACCCAGCATTCTTTCCACTGAGTCATCTAACTTCCCTCAGATATAAAACTTTGGTTAAAATATAAACTTCATTAAAGATCTTAGACTTACTATACAAATTCAATTCAATACAAGACTCCTTCCCTCTAGAAGTTCACAACATTAGACAGATATAGTAGACCTAAAGACAACATTCCCTGTATAATTTCTTATATAATCTAACTAAAAGGGACTCTGAAATGTAGAATGTTAGAATACAGAAGTTAGAGGTAGAAAGAACCTTAGAAATCATCTTGTCATCCCTCTCCCATTCTAAATATGAGAAAAGTGAAGTCTAGAAGGAGAAATGGCTTGTCAAAGCTTCTCTTTCCAAGTGGACTCCTCAAGACTGGAGCCCTAAATCCCAATGAGGTCACTACTGGGCCAGACTTGGGAGCTTTTCCAGCTACTCTTCCAGGTTTCCCTCAGATACCATGCATCACAGAGCAAACCAGAAACGCAGATATGGTGTTTGAATTTAGCAACCCCTGCAGAGTCTGTATATGAGTGAGTAAGTACCCAAGGATGAAATCTCGTCTACTCTTATTCCCTCACTGTTCCCATCTCTCATCCTTATCCCAACTTCTCTCTCTCTCTCTCTGAAGTATCAGTTTCCCCACATTTTAGACTTCTTGAGTTAGGTCTACAAAACTTCTTACCAATGGATCAGTTATAGACACCAGAACCCTGCTAAATTTTTTAATCTCAAGTCAATCAGGTTAAGCTCAATGGTGTTTTCTATGAACTCTTGGGCTAAACTTTGCTTGTGATAAAAAAGCAAAAAACCCAACCATCTTAGTTTATGATTATTCTGCTTTTCTTGTTCCTGCTACTGTAACTTTGTTAATTTTTTTCCTGTAACCACTCACACCTATACCCCTGACTTTCAGTTCCTTCCCCTTTCCTCTGTTCCTACTTCAGTCTGGATTTCAGCCTTGGAGTAACAAGGAGCCATTGAAGGTTATTGAGCGGGTAAAGTGCATGATTACTCTTGAACAGAAAAACAAAGCTTCTGAGGGAAAAGAAAAAGACAAAAAAAACTTGACATTATAAGAACTCTGGACTTGGAATCAGATAACTTAGGGTAGAACTCTGCCCTGACACAAGTTGTATGAGCTTGGCCAAGTCAGCCTCTCTGTGACTCAGTACCCTCATTTGTAAAAGGATAATGATAATAATATTTATGCTATCTATTTTACAAACTTGTTGTGAGAATCAGAGGAGATAATTAGCATATGTAATGTCCTTTGCAAGCTTTAAAGTGCTATACAAATCTAAGTAATCTATTGTTATCATTAAGTAAAAACAAAGTATTATAGGCATGTGGATTATTATTCCAGAGTTACTAAAGACAAAATGTCATAGAGTCACAAGATTACAGCTAGAGCTTGGGTGTGTGTGTGGGGGAACCTTTGAGGCCAGCTAATCTGATCCCCTCATTTTAAAGAGGAGGAAATCATTGTCATGATCAAAGCAGCGAGATTTGTCTTGGAGTCTTTATTGGAGAAGTTAGAAAGGAAGAGGTTAGAGGTGGGAGAGTGGTCAAATCAATGCTACGGTCAGGTAAAGGGCAATGAGCACTTGAACTAGAGAGATGGCAATGGAAAGGAAGAGAAGGGTAGGGACAGATTCAAGAGCAAATGTGCCACAAAGCCAGTGGAGTCTTTATTTGGAGCAATGATTATTGGTGTGGGCTCTGGGCTAGAGCCAAAGTGGGTGGCAAAGAGACTTTCCCAGTAAATCCACTAGCACCAAGGGGCAAGAGTGTCTAGGACCAGGCCCATCCTGTGACGAGACTGATGTCACAAGGCTCAGCCCTCCTTTCCTCCTAAAAGGGCACTTGTTCCCCAGAGGATGTGGTCTTGGCCCCACAAGGAATTCCATTTTGCCCTCTGAAGCTGCTGAACACCTCCCATTCATATTTCCCAGGCAGGCATGTACTGTGAGGCAGTCAGCAGATCCACTTGTCTGGTCAGCTCATTGGATGTGGCCTCTTAATCATAGCAATCCCCTCTGAATTTGGACAGTGCTTTATACTTTCAAGTACTTTCATGTAGTTATCTGATTTGATCCTCATAACAACCCTGTTCAGTGGTCAGGAAAGGTATGATTAATCCCATTTTCTGGATGAGGAAACTGAGACACAGTATTAAATGAGGAGGTTGGACTAGATTAGTGATAAGAGCTTTTTCAGTTGTGCATCTTATGATCTACCAAGTTGTTCCAGGTCAGCCAACAGGTTAGTGATAGAGATGGGATAAAAAACCTTTTCTTGGATACTTGACACATATTTAAGAGGCATTCGGAGTGGAGAGAAGAAATAAAAGATCTGAAGGGTGCTTTCACCCCACAGACCAAAGATTGTCATTTGGGGTAAACTGTACACAATTTCCATTATTGCTCCCAGCAAAGATCAACTTGCAGAGGTTAACTGAAAACACCAAAGACTCACGGGTGTATGCTGGTGATCTGGGCACGGGATATGCCATATGCTCTGAAGCAGAGAATACCCAGTATGAGGCAGACATCACCAGGGGAATTAAATCCATGCTGGGGAGTTGGTGGGGGGAAAAAGCAGCCAGTCTGGTGTCTGGGAAGGGGGAAAAACCCAGAGCTCACACTGTCTCCATTGTTTTTCTCTTAAGGAAATGTTCCTGTTTCATGTGGGCTTTGCTTCTTTGGAGTCTCTTGTTTTGTATTATTTTCCCACCCTCCCACATCTCTGTGAGACCCACTCCTAGGTTCTGGGTCCACCTCCATAGCTTAAGTCTCTCAGGAACTGAATTCCAGATGTGTCCTAAACAATGATCTTGTCAGGGACTTCTCTAAATGGGTTATTGCAGTTTCTCATAGCTAGAGAAACTGGGCGGTCAGCTCTCAATACTGAGTGAAACAGGGACTGACCCAGAAAATAAGGCTGGAGAGAAATGATTCTTAGATCCAACTCTTCTCCTCTAGGAGGGGGAGAAAAAGAGAAAAAAATGATGGAATTATAGAAAAGCAGATGGTGAAGTCTATTCTCTTGTTTGACAGATGGGGAAACTGAGACATTCTACAGTGGGGAAATGACATGTCCAGGATTATAGGAACAATGAGTATTGAACTTAAAACTCAAAGCCAGTGTTCTTTCTACTAATCTACTCTTTCATCTGATGGCCTTTCATTATTAGACTTCTGGGAACACTCCTTTGAACCTTAGCAAAGGTTTTCCACCCTCCAGCTTTGGTGTCTGTACCTTTCCAATCTCTCTAGGTCCTTATTCTTTCTCAAGGAACAAATAAATACCATTGTGGCTCCTGACACAATCTCAGAGAACCTTCTAATCCAACCCTCTCATTTTAGAGATAAGAAAAGTGGCACCCAGAGAAGGCAAATGAGTTGCCTAAAATGTTCCAGTGCATTAGTGGCCAAGCCAGGACCCAAATCCCACTGTCCTAAATCTCAGCCCAGTGTTTTTTTTTTTTCTAAAAGAGGTAAGGGGTCATAGGATCATAGAAACATAAATGGAGAGCTCAATCCCCTCATTTTACAGATAAGGAAACTGAGGTGGAGTAAAATTCTGTCTGTGTGTTGGTCAAGGTCAGGCTGTGTAGTCTGGAGATTTAAGCCCATCTCCTTCAGAACTGATGTTCTTTACATTGTACCCATGCTATGAAAAGAGTCATCTGCTTCCCTACTAAATGTCAAACTCTCTGAAATTGGGGATTGTACCTTATTCACCTTTATCCCTTCCCTTAATGCCCAGCACTTGGCCTTGCACACAGTAGTTTTTGCTAAAGAAATGAAGTCCTCAAGTCAATTTCTGTTGCAGTTATTTTCCCCATCTCTTGGACAATTGTGCCACAAGAAGCACAAGAAGGCAGAAAAGACTAGACCGGCCACCATGCTAACTCATGTGGGAAGTGGCCAGCATGCCCACTGCAGCAACAGGATCTAACGGCTCTCCAAACAGGCCAAGACCTAAACGGATATGATGCCACAGAAGCTAAAAAGATCAAAAGTCCCCCTCCAACTGCACAAAAAGAGAAAGGGAAGCCGTGGGCAGAAGGGCAGGAAATTACTTCATTGGATGGGAAAGGAGGGGAGAACCCCTCCCCCCAACTAGCATAAAGATGAAAGATCCAGAGGAAGAGGATGCAGATGTATGGGATGATGGGGGGAGTGACAGGATCTCCTTTGCTGCTTCAGGCACTCCCTAGAATTCATTGCTTTGTCAGAGTAGAGCTGGATATTTTTGTGTAAATGGTGGCTACTGCCAACCCTAGCCACATGGCTTTGACTAGTCAATCTGGGGTTCACAGCAAAATAGTCAGAATCTCTAGAGAACTGGATCCATAAGGGGTCATTTTTCCTTATTAGTGACATAAAAATTTCAGGAGGAATAGATTTGACTGTCTTCTCATACCTTGCTTTTCCATGGGTTTTCAAATTTATTTTCAAATTAGAACAGGTTATAATCATAAAATATTTTTTAAAACTGGAAACGACATTGAAGATTGTCCAATCAAAGCCACTCATTTTATCATTTAGAACAGAGATGCAAAGAAAGAACGTGACTACTGAAGGTCACACAGAAGGTTAGTTGTAGAACTGGGTCTAGAATCCAGGCATCTTTGTGCTATATCTTCAACTTTTGCAATGATTTGGTTGTTGTTAATAATTATGGATGGTTCTGGGTTGATTGTAAACCCTAAAAAATGCCTAATAATACCCAAAACTAGCAGCCTATATTAGTAGATATTCAATTAATGTTTGCTGACTGACTGACTGAATTCCTTCAGAGTGCCCGAACTATTGAACAAATGAATCAACAGCAGAGAATTGAAATTCACTGATAATCCTGTACCTGATTTAGATCATAATCTCTACCTCCTCCTCAAACAAAACTTTTAATGACAGTATTTATTAAGCACCTACTATTTTCAAAAACACTTTTATGGGCTCTGAGCAAGTTCATATTTATCTGTTTGAATTTCCTCTACAGATTTTAAATTCTTTAGTGCATGCTTATCCTTACTAGTTTCTAAACCACCAGTCTATTATTGTGCATGTTTCCCCAAGAAAGATCTTGGCCAAATGGACTGATATGAATTTCATTTCTTCTCCCTGATCTTGGCTCACGTTCTCTGGGGGCAGATGTTAACAAGCCCCATGAATGCCAAAACAGAGAGAAAGAGCAAAAGATCAAGGAGCCTGGGCATCCCACCAGGTGAAAAAGAGTTAAACCAACTGTCCTTTTTTCCCTTTTAAATTCAGCTTGCTTAGCCTTATTTAGAAGAATCAAAATTTCAGGCCACCTTTGGATTGAATGGAAAGATGCATGATGAATGTATGTTAGTGTCAGCATGTTGCTGAAGACTTGCTCACAAGAAATGGTGTTAACGACAATGTAAGGACATTAAGACTAGAAGAGGTGAGCCAGTCACAGCCAGACAGTGAGGGATACTAGACAGTAGATATTCCAAGTTCTGAATTAGTATCTACACAATACTGAAAGAAATCACTTTTAGTAGATGATCTTTGGAGGATTCTGTAAAGACCTGAACAAGAACTTCAATAGAATGAGAAAGCATAGTTGGGGGGTAGTTTTGTCAAGAGTACTTAGCTTAAATGAGGTCACAAAACTGGAATTATTCAAATAAGTACTAAGCCTTTTTACTCAAAGAACTCTTCCCTTGGAATTCTTTTTCGAAATAAAAGATTTTTTTTTGTTGTTTTCTGTACTTTGAAAGAATCTCTTCACATTCACTTTTATAATAGATATGTATCCTCACCTCATGGTGGGATAGCTTGGGTCACCTATTCCAATAATGATCATTATTGTTGTTAGTTCAGTTCAACAAATATTAAACACCTCGATTGTACCAAGTTTTATGGATAGAAAGATAAAAATGGATCATCCTGCCTTCTAGAAACTTACATTCCCCTTTGTCATATAATTTAATATATTTAACATGTATTAGACTAACTGTCATCTAGGGGTGGGGGTGGGGGGAAGGAGGGGAAAAGCTTGGAACAAAAAAAAAGTTTTGCAAAGGTCTATGTAGAAAAATTACATGTGTTCTGTAAATAAAAAGCTTTAATAAAAAAAAGAAACTTACATTCCTTTATACCTCTCTTTTGTCTATACCTCTGTCTTTTTGTCTGTTTGATTGTTTTTCTTTTTTTTTTTTAATAAAGCTTTTTATTTGCAAAACATGAGTGACCTTTCAACATTGACCTCTGCAAAAAAACTTTTTTTTCCCAAGCTTTTCCTTTCCCTCCCCCCGCCCCCCACCCCTAGATGACAGGTAATCTAATACATGCTAGATAGGATAAATTATATGACAAGTACAATACATGTATACATATCTATACAGTTATCTTACTGCACAAGAAACATCAGATCTAGAAAGAGAAGAAGAAAAAAAACAACCTAAGAAGGAAAACAGAATGCATGGAAATATTCACAGAAAGCGTTAAAATGCTGTGTTGTGGTTCACTCTCAGTTCCCACAGCCCTCTCTCTGGATGTATATGACTATCTTCATCGCAGTACAACTGGTTTGAATCACATCATTGTTGAAGAGAACCATGTCCATCAAAATTGATCATCGTATAGTCTTGTTGCTGTGTATAATGTTCTCCTGGTTCTGCTGATTTCACTCAGCATCAGTTCATGCAAGTCTCTCCAATCCTCTCTGAAATCCTCCTGTTGGTCATTTCTTACAGAACAATAATATTCCATAACATTCATATACCATAATTTATTCAGCCATTCTCCAATTGATGGGCATCTTTTCAATTTCCAGTTTCTTGCCACTACAAAAAGGGCTGCCACAAACATTTTTGCACATGTGGGTCCCTTTCCCTCCTTAAAAATCTCTTTGGGATATAGGCCCAGTAGAAACACTGCTGGGTCAAAGGGTATACACTGTTTGATAACTCTTTGAGCATAGCTCCAAATTGCTCTCCAGAATGGTTGGATCCGTTCACAGTTCCACCAACAATGTATCAGTGTCCCAGTTTTCCCACATCCCCTCCAACAGCTATCATTATCATTTCCTGTCATTTTAGCCAATCTGACAGGTGTGTAGTGGTATCTCAGAGTTGTCTTAATTTGCATTTCTCTGATCAATAGTGACTTGGAGCACCTTTTCATGTGACCGGAAATAGTTTCAAGTTCTTCGTCTGAAAATTGTCTGTTCATATCTTTTGACCATTTATCCATTGGAGAATGGCTTGAATTCTTATATATTTGAGTCAATTCTCTATATATTTTAGAAATGAGGCCTTTATCAGAACCTTTGGATGTAAAAATATTTTCCCAGTTTACTGCTACCCTTCTAATCTTGTCTGCATTCATTTTGTTTGTACAAAAACTTTTTAACTTGATATAGTCAAACTTATCTATTTTGTGATTAATGATGACCTCTAGTTCTTCTTTGGTCACAAATTCCTTCCCCCCTCCACAGGTCTGAGAGGTAAACCATCCTACATTGTTCTAATTTGTTTATAATATCATTCTTTATGCCTAGATCATGAATCCATTTTGACCTTATCTTGGTATATGGTGTTAGGTGTGGGTCAATGCCTAATTTCTTCCAGACTAGTTTCCAATTATCCCAGCAGTTTTTGTCAAATAGTGAGTTTTTATCCCAAAAACTGGGGTCTTTGGGTTTGTCAAACACTAGATTACTATTGTCATTGAGTATTTTGTTCTGTGACCCTAACCTATTCCACTGATCCACTACTCTATTTCTTATCCAGTACCAAATGGTTTTGGTGACCACTGCTTTATAATATAGTTTTAGATCTGGTGCAGCTAGGCCACCCTCATTTGCATTTTTTTTCATTAATTCCCTTGAAATTCTTGACCTTTTGTTTTTCCAGATGAATTTTGTCGTTATTTTTTCTAGTTCAGTTAAATAATCTCTTGGGAGTTTGATTGGTATAGCACTAAATAGATAGATTAGTTTAGGTAGTATTGCCATCTTTATTATATTTGCTCGACCTATCCAAGAGCACTTGATGTTTTTCCAATTGTTTAGATCTGACTTTATTTGTGTGGAGAGTGTTTTGTAGTTTTGCTCATATAGATCCTGACTTTCCCTTGGCAGATATATTCCCAAATATTTTATACTATCGATAGTTATTTTGAATGGAATTTCTCTTTGTATCTCTTGCTGTTGCATTTTGTTGGTGATGTATAAAAATGCTGATGATTTATGTGGATTTATTTTGTATCCTGCAACGTTGCTAAAGTTGTGGATTAATTCTAATAGTTTTTTAGTTGATTCTCTAGGGTTCTCTAAGTAGACCATCATATCATCTGCAAAGAGTGATAATTTGGTTTCCTCATGACCTACTCTAATTCCTTTAATCTCTTTTTCTTGTCTTATTGCCAAGGCTAGCATTTCTAATACAATATTGAACAGTAATGGTGATAGTGGACAACCTTGTTTCACCCCTGATCTTATTGGGAATGGTTCCAGTTTATCACCATTACATAGGATGCGAGCTGATGGTTTTAAATAGATGCTACCGACTATTTTAAGGAAAAGTCCATTAATTCCTATACTCTCTAATGTTTTTAATAGGAATGGATGTTGAATTTTATCAAATGCTTTTTCTGCATCTATTGAGATTATCATATGGTTTTTGTTAGTTTGGTTATTAATATAGTCAATTATGTTAATAGTTTTCCTAATATTGAACCATCCCTGCATTCCTGGTATAAATCCTACTTGGTCATGGTGTATTATTCTAGGAATGATTTTCTGTAATCTCTTTGCTAATATTTTATTTAAGATTTTTGCATCAATATTCATTAAGGAGATTGGTCTATAATTTTCTTTCTCTGTTTTTGTTTTACCTGGTTTAGGTATCAGTACCATGTCTGTATCATAAAAAGAATTTGGTAGGAGTCCTTCATTTCCTATTTTTTCGAATAGTTTATATAATATTGGAGTTAACTGTTCTTTAAATATTTGGTAGAATTCACATGTAAATCCATCTGGTCCTGGGGATTTTTTCTTAGGGAGTTGATTAATGACTTGTTCTATTTCTTTTTCTGAAATGGGACTATTTAAGTAATTTATTTCCTCTTCTGTTAATCTGGGCAATCTATATTTTTGTAGATATTCCTCCATTTCACTTAGGTTATCAAATTTATTGGCATACAGTTGGGCAAAGTAACTCCTGATTATTGCTCTAATTTCCTCTTCATTGGTGGAAAGTTCTCCCTTTTCATTTTTGAGACTAACAATTTGATTTTCCTCTTTCCTTTTTCTAATTAAATTAACTAGAGGTTTATCTATTTTGTTGGTTTTTTCATAAAACCAACTTTTAGTTTTATTTATTAATTCAATAGTTTTTTTACTTTCAATTTTACTAATCTCTCCTTTTATTTTTAGGATTTCAAGTTTGGTATTTGATTGGGGGTTTTTAATTTGTTCTTTCTCTAGCTTTTTTAGTTGCAAGCCCAATTCATTGATTTTCTCTTTTTCTATTTTATGCAAATAAGCATCTAGAGATATAAAATTTCCCCTTATTACCGCTTTGGCTGTATCCCACAAATTTTGGTATGTGGTCTCATTATTGTCATTCTCTTGAATGAAATTAGTAATTGTGTCTGTAATTTGCTGTTTCACCCATTCATTCTTTAGGATAAAATTATTTAGTTTCCAATTGGTTTTTGGTCTATTTTCTCCTGGCCTTATATTGCATGTGATTTTTATTCCGTCATGATCTGAAAAAAATGCATTTATTATTTCTGCCTTCCTGCATTTGATTTTGAGGTTTTTGTGTCCTAGCACATGGTCAATTTTTGTATAAATTCCATGGACTGCTGAGAAAAAAGCAAACTCCTTTCTGTCTCCATTTAATTTCCTCCAAAGATCTATCATACCTAACTTTTCTAACATTTTGTTTACCTCCTTAACTTCTTTCTTATTTATTTTGTGGTTTGATTTATCAAGTTCTGAGAGAGGGAGGTTGAGATCCCCCACTATTATAGTTTTGCTGTCTATTTCTTCTTGCATCTGTCTGAACTTTTCCTCTAGGAATTTCCATGCTATACCACTTGGTGCATATATGTTTAGTATTGATATTGCTTCATCATCTATGGTACCCTTTAGGAAGATATAATTTCCTTCTTTGTCTCTTTTAATTAAGTCTATCTTTGCTTTTACTTGGTCTGAGATCAGGATTGCTACCCCTGCTTTTTTTTTGTTCCCCTGAAGCATAATAGATTCTGCTCCAGCCTTTTACCTTCACCCTGTATGTATCTCTATGTTTTAGATGTGTTTCTTGTATACAACATATTGTTGGATTCTGGTTTTTAATCCACTCTGCTATCTGCTTCTGCTTTAAGGGAGAGTTCATTCCATTCACATTCACAGTTAAAATAACTAATTCTGTATTTCCTGTCATCTTATTTACCCTAGCTTATGCTTTTCTCTTTCTTATCCCCTTTCCCTCCTCCCTACTATTTTGCTTTTGAAAACCACTTCCCTCAAACAATCCTTCCCCTTTAGAGCCCCATGTACCCCTTTCCCCCCCTTTCCCTCCAGTTTCCTTATAAGTACGTCTATTATTCCCTCTGAGCCAAATCTGATGAGATGGAGATTAACCCAATTCTCATTCCCCTCCCTTTTCTCCCCTCAATCATTATAGGTTTTCTTTGCCTCTACATGTGATGTAATTTCCCTTATTTTACCTCCTTTTCCTCTTCTTCCAGTGTTATCCCTTTTCTACCTCTAATTTCTTTTTCAGTTTATCATATCATAAGATTCATAAAATCACAATAAACATATCATAATAATCATAAAATCACAGTAATCATATGATAATAATCATAAAATCACAGTAATCATATCATAATCATAATGTAATAATCAATTCATAAAATCAACCCTCATTGTATAAGTATCTATAACATAAATATAGTTCTCAAGAGTTATTTTTTCTTGTTACCTTTTTATGTTTCTCTTGTGTTCTGTGTTTGTAGATCAAATTTTTTGTTCAGTTCTGGTCTTTTCAGTAGAAATAGGTGAAATTCTCCTATATCATTGAAAGACCATCTTCTTCCCTGGAAGATAATGCTCATTCTAGCTGGGTAACTTATTCTTGGCTGTAATCCAAGTTCCTTTGCCCTTCGGAATATCTGATTCCAGGCCCTTCGATCCTTCAAAGTAGAAGCTGCTAGGTCCTGTGTGATCCTAATTGTAGCTCCCCGATATTTAAATTGTTTCTTTCTGGCTTCTTGTAATATCTTTTCCTTGGTATGATAGTTCTGGAATTTAGCCACGATATTTCTGGGGGACTTAATTTTGGGGTTTCTTTCAGGAGGTGATCGGTGGATTGTTTCAAGGAGTATGTTTGATTGTTTTTCAAAGAACCTCTTAACAACTGGTGAGGTTGCTTGAGAGAATCCAGAATCAATGATGATTAGTTTTTTGCCAGTGACAATAGGACAAAGACAGTCACAGAAACAATCTGGTTTTGTTGAAAGCACTACATCCGTCTAGTGTAGAGAGTCAGTGTTTTACAGTAGAAACTATTCTGGCGTTAGTATAAGATTAGATTGTAAGGCTTGTAAGGTCCTCCTCCCCATTAGATTGTAAGCTTCTTGAAGGCAGGGACTATTGCCTTTTTTTGTATCTCAAGTATTTAGCACAGTAGGTGCCTGCCGCATACCAGATGCTTAATAAATGTTTCTTCTTTGATCAGTTGAGAACAATTTAAGTCCTTCCTCTTCATTTTACTTCTGTTACCCTAATCAAGTTATTTAATACATAAAATGAAACATGAGGAGGTTGGACTGCCTGACCTCTTAAGTCCCTTCCACCTTGACATCGAAGGCAGGTTTTAGTCTTTTCCCCATTGCTCCTTCATTCCTCCCATGGGGTTTGGAACTGTGAGGCTTCTTAATTTTTAATTTTTTTGCAATGTGCCTGAAGCCTGGGTGAAACAGAGTCTTGGGGATTCCTATTTGTAAGTTCCTACCAGAGATGCCAGCTTCTTACAGAGAAGAAAAGTCTCCAGTAACCAGCAGCCTCTGAACTCTGTTCAGCAAAAGGCCCAGGAACACTGAAAACTCTTCTGGAAGACTCCTTTTGGATCAAAAGTAATGGAGATTAATTATCCTTTGTTAGCTAAAGTTGGTACCACCTGGGAAAAATGCCTGCAGGGCTTTGCTGAGGTACTCCTACTTTATTTATGCTTCTCTTTCTTCTTCCTTTCTTGGGTTGGACTAAATTATATCTAAGATATCTTCAAGCTGTAAATTCTGTGATCCTCAGATATAGCTGATCCTTCCATTTTTTTTCTGAATTCATTCATTCATTCACCAAGCTTTGATTAAACATCATTATCATCAAGCATTTATTAAATGCTTACTGTATCCCAGGCCCTGTTATTAAACATTAATTTTTTGTCTCAGTCCTATACTAAGACTGTAGGGAATACAAAAGAAATTTTAAAAATATATTCTCTCATCTTTTACTTCAATGGATTAAAAAGATTCAGTTTTATTAGTGAAGAGACACCCTACCAAAACCACACTTTAGTTGACAGTCTTTGGCAGCATCTAGGTGGTAACATACAATGGATAGAACAGAGGGCCTGTGGTCAGAAAGACTGGTGTTCAAATGCAACTTTAGACACTTACTAGCTGAGCAAATTATTTAACTTCTATTTGTCTCAGTTTCCTCAACTGTAAAATGGGAATAATAACAGGACCTACCTCCCACAGGGTTGTTGTGAAGATCAAATGAAATAATAATTGTGAAGCCCTTGACACAGTGCCTGGCACGTAGTAGGTACGATATAAATACTATGTGGTGTTATTATTATCACCTTCATGGTCAAAAAAAAATGTACCAGCTGGTGACCTAACTTCCACTGATGAACCCCTGCAAACTTGGCTAGTGTCATCTTCAGATGAGAGACACACGTTATTGGAATCACGCTCGGAACCTGTTTAGCTTGACATCTCAAGGCTTGTCCCCCTCTGGGAGAGCCTTCAGGAAGCCAGCATCAGCCACCCCCAGGGCACAAGGAGGACACCAGCCAGGGCTGGATCCTCAAAGAACAAGCTATTCTCCAGTATTTACTTCAGAGCTGGGAGTGATTTCTCCATGAGCCTAAAACTCAAGATTAGAGCAGGGATTGGTATGGCTGTGTATGAGGAAGGGGGAGGTGGTAACTAGTTATCCAGTAATAAGGAATGAACAGTCCCCTAGACCCTATTCCATCTTTGTCAATTTCAGGATTAGAAACCTAGGCTTGAGATTTACCCTGTTTGGTCCATTTGGAATCATGGATTTTCTGAATTGGGAAGGGGAATTTTTCTGATCTAATCTACCCTCTTCATTTTACAGAAGAAAGGGTGAAAAGGTGACTTGGTCATGGATCCTTAAGTAGCAGACCCTAGACACTAAGCCTTGTGGTTCTCCTTTCATTGATATTTCCTTTGAACTGGATGTCTTTTAAGTCTTGAACTCAACAATTATGTCCAAAGTGGTTTGTTTAGTGGTAAAACCAGCACATCTCAAGAGTAATGTTTCTTTTTTCTAGGTGGTACAACAGGTAGAGAGTCAGGTCTGGATTCCTGAATTCAAATCTAATTTCAGATACTTACTAGCTGTGAAACCCTGAAATAGCCACTTCATTCTATTTGCCTCAATTTTCTATGGTATAAAAATGGATAAATAGTACCTGCTCTTCTGGGTTGTTGTGATGCTCAAATGGGAAATTTGTAATGTGATTACCACAGGTTCTGGCATGTGCTAAGTGCTATATAAATGTTAAATACAATTATTATTATTCTCTCAACTAATACATCTCTTTGTATCTCTCTTATTGCACTTTCCCATTCTTCCTTGTATTATATAGTTATTCACATTTTTATCTCCCCTGATAGATTATACACTCTGTGAAGGCAGGAACAGTGTCAAAATTCTCTTTGTATTCCCCATGATACCTAGCAAAAGATCTTGCACCTAGTAGATACTGACTCATTATTGTCCATAAGCCTGTAAGATAACATGTAACAAGGTACTAATCATCTGCATTATTTAGCATTTTATTATATTTTTTCCTTGGACTTTTGTTTGTTATGTCTCTTGCTAGATAGGAAACTTTTGTGGATAGAGAGTTGTTTTATGTGAGTAAGAATACTTGGTTTTCATGAGATCACAGGTACATTAACGTGTCAAAACGAGTAAAAGGGTATGTGTGTGTGTGTGTGTTGTGTTGTGTTGTGTTTTTTCCCTATGGTCTTTGTCACATCTTGGGATATAACTCCTTATAAGGGTTGGGATTAATTGGAACTTGGTTCTGACCATTGTAAATCATGCTCCCTCCATCTCCATCCATGTTTAGAAACAGCCATTCCAGATAAACAGAAAGATGACCTCAGAATCAGGAAGACCCAAATTCAAGCTCCATTCTTCACATACACTGGATGTATGAATGACTCTGGATACCTCTCAGTGTCCCCAGGTAGCTCTCTATGCCTCTAAATTGCAGAACAGGGAGTGATTCGCATTGACAAAGGGATTCTGCTCATCTGGAGTTCCCTACACCAATGAAATCAGGAATCTAATCCCTCTCCCTTCTTCCCACCCCCCCAAAAAATTATCATGGTTAAATCACTCCTTTGTCCAAGCCTCAATTTCCTCATTTGTAAAAGGCAGACAATCATTCTTTCCCTACACTCCAAATTATTGTGAGGAAAAGCACCACAATGTAAAATGTGAAATACTGTAGAAATGTGTTATTATATTATTAGCAAGGCATGTTGCAGATGTTTAGTAAATGACTGCTTTAAATTAGGATGGGAGGGGCTCTATTCTACCTTTGCAAATGTGGA
Organism: Myrmecobius fasciatus; assembly: GCA_023553655.1. Lineage (NCBI taxonomy): Eukaryota > Metazoa > Chordata > Mammalia > Dasyuromorphia > Myrmecobiidae > Myrmecobius > Myrmecobius fasciatus. Next base: position 7,786 of record JAJPUD010012725.1, on the reverse strand, counting down.
AGTATCTGAGGACAGAGAAATATAGAGGATGCATCCTTGCAACTCTGTGGTTGGAGAGTGAGACAGGACTGGGAAATTCCCCTCTAAATCCCTGGGAGCAAGAGGCAGGATGTGATTCTACATCAAGAAAATGCTTCCGCTCTTTGCACTCACAAATTTTCCTTTGGGGTTGAAGTGCTTTCAGTCCAAAGGGAAATATTTAGGGAGGAAATGTTTTTAGTGCAGTCCAGCTGCTTTTGCGTTAGAGGAGCCTGGGAAAAAAAAATAGATGCCTTCTCCCTCATCCCATCCCATTATTTTGACCAGCTATCATACTTCAAATATACAAATGTGTTTGAACCTTAAAACTCCCAACTTAGCAGGTCCCACTGTGAAGAACAATTGCTTTGGACCAAAGAGGAGACCTTAATCACCTGAGAGTTGTATTGTCTATTCTGTGAATGGCTTCTCTTTTGTTGGGTCCAAAGTCCCCAACCAGAGAAGAGTTGCCAAGGCTGCCTTTGTGGTTCTGGATGGTGTTTTAACCAAACAGCAAAGTGACTCAGTCATGTGAGGGATAACAGATGGACAGCCTGAGTAAGGGCTTACTCTGGTATCCAAGAAATAGAAAAAGAACACCAGTAAAGATTCCAGCACATTGAGTAGGTGCTCCATCAGGGACTTAGGGGAAAAAACAGACATGAGGTATAGATGGGTTGCAAATGTACCTCATGGAGGATGTATCTACACCAATGAAATCATGAATCTGTGATTTAGAAAAGAGGCAGAGGTATGTGGGAGTGTGTGTGAGAGAGAGAGAGCGGGAAGGAGGGAGAGGGAGACAGAGAAACAGAGACAAACAGAGAGACACAGGGACACAGAGAGGCAGGCAGAGAGACTGAGGAAAAGAGAGAAACAGAGACAGAGAGACAGAGAGGGAAGAAGTGAGAGAGAAAACTGAGCATACTCTTTCCTGGTCTTTTCCATATCTTATCCATATTGGCCCAGTAGGAGTTGGAATCAAATAAAACATAGTTTTCGCCATTATAAACCATGCTCCTTCCATCTCTCATTGCTTTCCTTTTAGAATCATGGAGGTTAAACAAATATCTGTAATGCCAGTTAATCCTTCTACTTTATGGAAAAGTGTAAATAAATTAGGTTACTGGACAAGTCTCTAGGGGAAATGTCCAATTCCTTCCTCCTGTTTGGAGAAATCCAGCCCTGATAGAACTCCTTGGGAATTCACCTTGTTGAGTGAGTATAAAGATACTCTAATTGACTGCCTTGAAGATGAAATGGCCATTTCCACCATTCAAGGCTAAGCTTTTGAATAGTAGTTTAGTATTAGACCCAAAGGAATATTCTCAATTTGAATTTTGGCTTTGCCACTTACTACCTATGTGATGTTGGGGAACACCTTTAACTTCTCTGGGCCTTATCTGTCAAATGAAGAAGTTGGGCTTAAAGACTTCTGAGAATCCTTACATTTCCAAATTTCTAATCCTATTATCTAAATTCTGGTAAATGAAAATGGGCAGGTACTTTGCTATTCAGCTTTCCAAGACCAAGCTTTCCTCTCCTACTCTCACCATCCCTTTCTCTTCCTGCCTTGATAGCTGGCTGATAAAAATCCTGGTGATATCTTTTATTTTAATTCTTCAAAGTTCCTTATTTGTTTTATGTAGCAGCCCACACTCACCACATACCTTTCCATCACCCTCTTGGTGGGGCTTATTTCTAATACTTCAGAGACTATAGTGTTTTATGACTTGCAAGCTCTATGCGACTAGTAGACTATTGGTCTCCTAATATACATTTTAACAAAAATGGAACTTGGTTTCTTGGAGAAGTTTAATATCATTCCAAAGACTTTTGCAATTTCCTGAAGGCAACCCAACCCTGCTTAGTTCTGGGCCCACTTCATTGTCTATTTGTGCTATCTAGCCCAAATAGATATCCTGATAGAAAAGTGCTGTAGGTTGTCCATCTAACTTCATTAGATGATTAATCTAGGTGTTATGGGTAATAGAATGTTTATTCTTCATTCACTTGGGCTTTCATGCATGAATGGTTGGGCTAAACTCTTTTGAGATGGACATCAGTGAGAGATATAAACATCAAAATACCCAAGAATATATTTCCAACGCTGTTCCTGAGAACTAATGAAGAAATTTCTCTTCACTCTTAAGTCCAAATGTGTTTGTTCCCCAAAAGGAGACTTTTTGAATGGAAAGGGATTGATAGATACTTGCAAGTGAGTGTAGAAGGAAGGGCCCATAGAATCACAGAATGAGAGCTGTAAGGAATCTTAGAGATAATCTGGCCCAAACTTATTTGGTATTTTAAAATTAATCAGTAGATTTCTTTATGGTAAAGGCTAATTTGTATATTTTAGTAGAATTAGTTGTTAGTTTACTCACTCACCAGAAATGCATTAAGTGCCCATTGAGTACACAGCCTTTTTCTAGGTCCTGAGGGAGATAGAAGTTTAGAATAATAGAGAATTCCTTCCTTCATGGAGCTTATATTCTAGTGGAGAGATAAGACACTAATACAAGCAACTTGTTACATGATAAGAACATTACAGAGGCGCAAAAATTATGTGTGAGGTTTAAGAAGTCAGGTCAACTAAAATGGTTGGGGAAGGTTGTGTGAAGGAGATAGCATTTAATTAGATTTCTAAACTGGGTAGGGATTCAACAGATGATGAAGAAAAAAGAATTATAAATTTTAGAACAAGAAAGGATCTCCTTGGAATGACCTACTCCACCCTAGTCATTTTATGGGTGAGGGTCATAGAACCCAAAACTTGCCCAACAGCTTTCTGTCTCTGTCTGTCTCTCTTCATCTCTGTCTCTCTCTGTCTTTCCTTTTTCTTTGTCTCTGTCTCCCTTTCCCTTCTCTCTCTCTGTCTCTCTCTTTCTTTGTCTCTCTGTGCCTGTCTGTGTAACTCTCTGTGTGACTGTCTCTGTTTCTCTTTCCTTTTTCTTTGTCTCTGTCTCCCTTTCCCTTCTCTCTCTCTCTCTCTCTCTCTCTCTCTCTCTCTCTCTCTCTCTCTTTGTCTCTCTGTGTCTGTCTGTGTGACTGTTTCTCTGTTTCTGTCTCTCTGTCTGTCTCTGTATCTCTTTCTCACACATACATACACGAATGAATTCATACTGTGTCTGGTTCTAAAAACCTGGCTATTGCTAGCTCAGCAACTTTAGGGTAGGGGAAAAGTTTTCCTTTTTCCAGTAATTTTCCTTCTATCCCTTCTCTTCAGTTAGGTAATGGGCCAGAGCAACAAGAACACACCTCCCTGATCACTGGGAGAGTTGTGTTAGATTTCCTTTAAAAGTAACATAGCTGACTTTCCATCTGGGATGTTACCAGAAGAACAGTCACCATTTGGACACTGGAAGAGAGACACCCCTCCCCTTGCTTCAGAGTAGAGGTCTGGCTATTTATCCACAGGTAAACTTTTGCTCAGGTCCTTTCCTGAACATGTGACAACCTCACTGCAGAAAAGAGAGAGCTGGTTCATAATCTACATAATACATTTGCCTGCAACAAGTATAATACTTCAGTCTTGCAGATAAACCCAGAGAAATCTACTGGCCTGAAAAGTTTTTCACCAGGCCCTAAAGTCGATGTTCCTTTCCTTTTCTCAATGCTGTTCCTTCCTTCTTGGGCTTTATCAGCTGGGTAAAGAGAATGCAAGGGTTTGCCTGAAGCAAATACACAGAATCCCTCCACAAACACAAATTCCCCTGAAAACCTCGCACAAAGGTACCAGAGAGGAGAGACAGACTTGATTAAATTTCATTCAGGCCCAGTGCCTGATTTTGATGAAGGCTAGGGCACAGAAACTCAAGTTGATTTGTCCCGTCTGACTGTGATAACTATTGCCATTTAAATACTCGTGTGCTCTATTCACACAAGGACATAATTGTGTTCTGCAAATCGTGATATAAACTTCTACCGATGGTAGAAGATGACTCTCTGCTGCTCTTGAGACAGTCACTAAAGCAATGGTGTCACATCTTCCTGGTACCTACTGCACTTCAAAGAGGGAAAAGCAGAGGGAGACAAAAACAAGGACAAAAAATGAAGCTAATAAAGGCAGAACCCAAATATGTAATAGTGTCGGATGCTATAAAACTTTTACTGCCACTTGCTTGGAATGACCTGTATAACTCACTCATGTCTCCTCTACCACTGTGTAATACAGTCATTCCAAACTTGGCGTCATAAAACGTTTATAGCATCCTACACTATCTCATATTTGCTCTATATAGACACTCTGTATGGGTCACTTCACTGAGCGCCGAATGCAGCCACTTCAGGGTAGAATGCAGCCTGGTGGCAGGCTGGCATAGGTTCCTGAAGCCAGTGCTACATCTGGGAAGGTGGAATCAGGACATTTGTGTTCCTTCAGGCAATGGGAAACCTGTGTGTGTGTGTGTGTGTGTGTGTGTGTGTGTGTGTGTGTATGTGTATGTTGGGGGCGAGGGAGGGTCTTTGCTTTAGCTGCTGCTTTAATGAGTAGACCCTTAGGTTATACCTCCCTCCATTCAACCCTTCTGGGGTTAGCAATCTCTTTAGCCTTGGCTGCAAGCTGGAGTACTGAGCAATGCCCAGGGGTGCCATTAGGACATAGGTAAGAGAAAAAAGGGAGAGAGAAAAGGAATGAAGGAGAAGAAGGGAGCAGAGGGATACTAAACGGGGAAAGGGAAGGAACAGTCAGGAAACCCATAATGTCTGCCTTTTGGCAGAAAGAAGGCTTGGTTGGTTACAGGGAGAGGGTTGAAGAGACATGTTCAAATATCTAAATGATCTTCACGTCATAGAGGGGCTTGCCTTGTTCCAGAGGATAGACAGAATTAGAGCCAGTGGTAAAAGTCACAAAAAAGATTTCTTCTCTACCCAAGGATGGGCTTTTTCCCATTCAAAGTTGTTTCAGCATGGAAAGGATTGCTTTGAAGTAGCTGCTGGCTTTCTATCACTTGCAAGTGTGCTGAGAAAGACTAGATGGCTACCTATGAAGTGACAGAGCTGAACCCGGACCCTTGGCCTCTGATGAGGATCTGTGATTTGGGCTACTTCCAGTGCTCAAGCCTGAGAAGAGGACCCACCCAAAGGGGTTAACACATGGACTTAGCACTATCATTTCTTTTCTATTGACAAATGGCAGCATCCTTGTGTGGAGGAGGGGAATGCTGCAGGGAGGGAGGGAGGGGGTTTACAGGACCCTGAGATTGTGAGCTGGGAGGAACTTTGGAAGTCATCTGTCTTAGACCCCTAATTTTATAGGGAAGGAAATCTGAGGCTCAGAGAGGTGACTTGCCCAAGCGCATACATACAAATAATGAAGAGCAGAACTGGATCCAAGTCCAGCTCTGCTCATGTTTCCTGGCTAGAGTCAGTGTTCTTCCTGTACCACCATACCACCTTGATTGGACTAAATGGCCTCTCAGGGCCATTTCAACTCTGAAAGTCTTTGATTCCAAAGAGAAAATGAAGCAGTATACATGGGGGATAGGAGTGGGGAGAAGGCACTCAGCAATTGCTTTGGATACTATATTTGCTACCCCTTTCCTTTTGACTATTCCAGGGAACCTATTCATAGTGACTCAGCTCCTCTTCCCACTGAATGTCTAATGTTCTCTACTTGGATGTGGGAACTCACCACTAGCTCAAGGCCAAGATGGCCAATCTGAAGCTGGAGAGATAGACAGAGGGGGAGAAAAACAAAGGGCGGGGGGGGGGAGAGAGAGACAGAGACAGAGACAGAGACAGAGATAGAGAGAGACAGAGAGACAGAGAGAGAGAGAGAAGGGAGAGAGAGAGAGAAGCAAAAGGAGAGGGAGGGGAAGAGAGGCAAGGAGGGAGAGAGGGAGGGGGAGAGAGAGTTGGGAAAAAATAGAAACAGAGAGAGACAGAAACAGAGAGAGGGAGGGAGAAGGGTGAAAGGGAGAAAGAGAAGAAAAGACAGACACAGAAAAACAAAAATAGAAAAAGGAGAGAGAGAGAGATAAAGAAACAGACAAAAACAGTACGACTAAGAATATGAGGGGGAAGAAGAGAAAAACAGAGACAGGGAAAAGAAGAGAGGGAGAAAGAACAAAAAAGACAGAGACAAAGACAAGGAAGGAAGAAGAGGGAGGGAAGTGGGATGAGAAAGATTCAAACAGAAAGAGAAAGGAACAAGGAAAAGAGAGAAATAGAGACAGGGAGAGAGGAAGGCAGGGAAGGAGAGAAAGGTGATTATATCTGGGGAAAGCTCTGAGAGGTAAATCAAATAGTCATGTTTTGGAAACCATCTAATCTCACTCCTTTATCTTATACATGTGGAAACTTAAGACCAGCGAGAGGAAGTGACTAGTCCCACTAAGGCGAGAGACCGTGATAGGATTAGAACTCACATCTCTCAAGTCTGACTCGCCGGCTTTTCCTACGAGGCTACAATTGGAGATTTTGGACAGACAGTGCTTCAAAAGGGGAGGAAGTGGGGGAGCAGACAATTGAGCTACCGCTGGGATAACCCCCCACCCCCACCCCCCCGGGAGGCTATACTGTCTCAGTTAGCGTAAGGGAAAAGTCCCGAGCAATGGAAGCTTGGGTAACCAGCAACATCAGGAGTGGAGGGCCCATTGTCCTTCTAGGGCCGCAGATGTTACCCTCACAGACCCTCCCGAGCTATTCTAGCCAGGCCCATCTCTGAAGTGAGATCCGGCCCTCTCTTTCCCTCTCTTGATCCTAGTAATAACTCACTCCTTCTCAGAGAGCTGGAGCCAGGCAGACCCAGGACAGCTCTACAACAGAAATGGGGTTGGGGAACAGTCTTGGGGGTGGGTGGGGTGGGAGAGAGTCGGGGGAAGGAGAGAGGAGGAGTCCACGGGGCTGGCTTGCATTTGCAAAACATTTTCAGCCTCCTTGGCCCTTTTCCCCGCCCCTTCCCATCTACGTGCAATTAAATAATTGATATGCCCATAAATAATAGATATTGTATTTGCTTTTCTGCTTTCTCTCTATCTTCCCTGCTTTGTGTGAGAGCGTGTGCTCTGGTGTTTTCTTCTTCTTCTCCTTCTCCACCTCCTCCTCCTCCTTCTTTTCTTCCTTCCCTTCCTGCTTGAGCTGTATTAGGGTTAGAATAAGCTACCAGGGAAGAGGAGGATGGGAGAGGAGGGAGTTGGGGAGGGGGGCGGGAGGCGCTGAGGGAGGGGGAGCATTCCGGGGAGATAAAGGGCTGGTTTGATGTGTGTGCATGTGGCGGGGCTGTTTTGCCTCGCATGCCTTTCTCTCTCGCCTTATTTTTTTCCTGGAGAGAAGCCCGGCGCCAGCAGTCTGGAACCAGCCTGACAATCTTTTGAGTTATGGGAGGGGGAGAAGGGGGGAGGAGAAAGAAGGGAGGCGGAGGTGGAGGGGGGTAGGGAGGAAAGGAGAGAGAGAGGGAAAGAGGGGGAGAGAGGGGGGAAGAGAGACAGACAGAGACAGAAGGAGAGAGAAGGGGAGAAAGGGAGAGAGAGAAGGGGAAAGACAAAGAGAGAGAGAGAGAAAGAGAGGGGGAGAAGGAGAAAGAGGGGGAGAGAGAGGGAGGGATGAAGAGAAAGAGAAAAAGAAAGAGAGGGGGGAAAGAAAGAGAGAGGAGAGGGAGAGGAGAGGGAGAAAGACACACACAGAGAATTTGAGGAAGAGACAGACAGGGAGAGATAAAAGAGGGAAGGAGAAACGGAAGGAGGGAGAGAGAGGGAGAGAGAGAAAGGAGAGAGAGGAAAAGAGAGAGAGAGAGAGAGAGAGAGAGAGAGAGAGAGAGAGAGAGAGA
>JAJPUD010012724.1:21573-35437 GCA_023553655.1 Myrmecobius fasciatus | reverse complement strand
TATATATGTGTGTGTGTGTGTGTGTGTGTGTGTGTGTGTATAGTTAAGTACAAATGATTTGTTGATGTTATTTAGTTGTGCTGCATCTTATTGATCACATTTGGGGTTTTCTTGGCAAAGATGCTGGACTGGTTTTCAATTTCTTTCTCCTGCTCAATTTACAGATGGGGAAACTGAGGCAAACAGGGAGAAGTTACTTGCCCAGGTCAAGTGGTATCTGCTCTCACTTAAAGCAATTACATTTTAAAGAATTGGAAGAGGGAGAGTTCATACTGATGTTAGCTTAACTGACAGTTAGCTAGGTAGTTCAAAGATGAATACAGTCACTATGGATTGGAGTAATTGAATGAGCATTTAGATAAACCTTGAAGCAGCCTTTGAAGCCAATGATATTTCTCTCTCAAGGAAGTATAGGGAAGTTCATTGAATGGAGATGGAGGAACCTTTGAGATCATGTTTATTATTATTATTAATATAATAATTGTTATTACCTTCTTCCAAGACAGATGAAAATTCTGTGATTCTGATCTTACACACTCTGCTTGAAGTCAGAGGGGGAACTTGATACTTTCCAATGCAGACTTGGCCTGTAGATTTGATCTTCTCCAAGGAGAAAACTAAGCTGATAGTCTGGGGTTTTTTTTGGGGGGGGGTTGATTTTCTAACCAAAATTACTAGAAGCATTTGGGGTCTCTAAGGAAATTAACTTTCAATAACACATGAAGGCCAATCTATTTTTCCCATTGGCAGCCAATTATAAGGCTTCCCAACTACCTCATCTCTTCCCTTCTCGAATTTCAATTAAAATGTTTTTTTTTGTTCCTCTCAGGGTTACTGACCTAACTGAGGAGACCAGTCTGAATCACTTTGTTAACAGGTATATTATCTCTGTTAATCAACGATTATCTTGCCTGAGAAAAATATGCCTCAGTTTGCTTAGCTTCACTTTACTCACCCTGAACCCCTGACCAAGAAAAAGATATGCAGAAATCATCTCCATATCTGACATATTTTGATATTCTATTCCATTTCTTTTGTTTTGTTTATTTTAAAAAATATTCTTTCTGTTCACCACCTTTTTCTAATAAAAAAGAGAGAAAAAATAAGTGACTCAGAAAAACTAACCAACACATAAAACCTGTTTCATGGTATAATTAATAGTGATTCATACACATAGACTTCTTCCTTGGAGAAGTATATTTTCTTTGAAGCAAGCTTTATTTTTATAAGTACAGTGTTCATTTTTTTCCTTTTTTTTGCATCACTGAACCACTGTGCATATGATTTTCTATACTCTGCATCAGTTCATACAATCTTCCTATACTCTATAATCCTCATATACATTGTTTCTTATAACTTCATATCCCGTTTTATTTGTCATAACTTTTTTTAGTCATTTTCTAGTTTATGTGCATTGATTTCAGTTCTTTGTGAGTATGAAAATTGCTTCTATAAATATTTTCAGGGGTATGGGAGCTTTCTTTTTGTCTTTTATTTAGGTGGGGATCTATGCTTGAAAGTGGGTCCTCTTGGTCAAAGGGTATAGACATTTCAGTCACTTTTAGCATTTTAGCAACCAAATCACTTTGCAGACTGGTTATAACAATGAACAGATCCACCTTTTATAACTGTCCCAACTTAGACTATTCTCATCTTTGTCCATTTTCCTAGCCACTTGCTTAGTGAGGAACAACATGCTGTGCTAAGTCACAAAGTCAGTGAGTTTCAGATCCAGGAACTTGAATATATGTCTTCTTTTTATTATCTATAATAATTTTATTTCCATATTCGTCACACTGCAAGAATACATATACAAAATAAAGTTTTAAAAAGTATGCTTCAATCTGTACCCAGAAATTCTCTCTGAGGGTAGATAGCATTTTTCATCATGGGTCCTTTAAAATTGTCTTGATCAAAGTAGATAAGTCTTTCACAACTGATCATTTTTATATTAATATGTCTTCTAATACAAAACAGTATGTGCTCGTGTGTCCAAGAGGAAGTTGAGAGGGATTGGGAGTCAAGGAGTGTTGGACAGAGCAGAATCTTAGATTTAGAGGTTAAAAAGATCCCAGAAGCCATTGAGTCCAAACCCTTAATTTTAAAGTTGAGGAAAATTAGGTAGGTTAGAAGATAATTGATTTTTCCTGTGTGAAACATGAAGCATGTATCAGACGTGGGTCTTCTCGATTTCAAGCCCAGCATTCTGAGCTTTGGTCAAATATTTTTTTTAAATAAACTTGAGCAGGTAGGTGATGGTGGAAAAAGCCCTGTCCCAAGTGTCAGGAGGATTTGAGTTCAAATCCAGCCTCAGACACTTATTAGCTATGTGGCCTTGGGAAGTGGCTCAATTTGATTTCTTCTAAATATAGAATAAAATATAACTGAAGCTTGTGAAAATGCTTTGGAAATGCATCTCAGTCTCTCTGTGTGTCTTTCTTTCTGTCTCTTCCTTCCTGGACTACTCTTTCCCTCTGTCTCTTTCTTTCTGCCCCCCACTCTTCTTCTGACTCAGTCATTGTCTATTTCTCTATTTTTCTTTATGTCTGTTTTTCTGTTTTGCTTTACCATATAGAGAAATTTTCAAGGAAAATAACATTTTGTGCATAGATTCAGGGATAAGGATCCCTATAGCTGAGAGGAAATCTGGGATAATTGGTAAAGTACTAGCCTCAAAAACAGCAAAATTTGGGTTCTAGTCTTGCCTTGTTAATGTTTGCTTGTTTGCAAGTATGTGTGTACATGTGTACTTGTATACACACACACATACACACATCATACACACACTGTCAGGTATGAGACATAAAAATAGAATATTCCCTGCCCTCAAGAAGTTTATGTTATATTCTGGGAAAACACCATTTATTCAGGTAAATAAAAGCAGTCATAAATTCTTGATATTATAGGAAGGGCACTAGAAAGTGGGTGAATGTGGGAGATGAGATCATAGGATCATTAAAGTAGAAACTGATGGGACTTTCAAGGTCATTTAGTTAAACTTTATCATTTCACAGGTGGGGAAGGTGATGGCCATTGAGATTAAGTGATTTGATTACTGTCACATGGTAAGAAATAGAGACAGGATTGGACTGTTGGGTCTCTTAAGCTGAACCTTAACTAACTGTTTTTTCCAATGTTATCAGCGAGCTTTTAATGACTAGATCTAATAGCCTTTTCTCAGTATTTATTTATTGTTCTTGAACTCCCTGGTATCTGGCTTAGTTAACCACATGGAGTTACTTTCTCTCCCCTCCAGGTTTTCCTGAAGATTCCCTTTCCGATTTTCCTCTTACCTGTCTGATTGTCCCTTCTCAGTTATCTTTGTTGGTCTGTCATCCACAAGAAACCATCTAACTGTGGCTTTCTTCCAAGACTCTTTCCTAGGTTTACTTCTCCTTTCTCTCTGTGTTCTTTTCACTCAGTGATCTCATTGACTTCCATGTTTTCCATTTTCATCCTTTTGAAGATGATTTGCAGATCTATAAATCCAACCTTAGTCTCTCGCTTGAACTCCAATCCTGCATCACAAATTGCCTATTGAACATTTCAAACTAGATTTGCCATGGGCATCTCAAACTAAATGTTTCCAAAACAGAACTCATTATTTTCCCTGAAAACTATTCCCTCTTCTGAATTTCCCTGTTATTGTTGAGGGTAACACCATCCTCTAAATCACTTTGGTTTCTACCCTCATTGCTGTCCTCAATATCTCATTCTCACTCATGCCATATATCCATTCTATTAACATATTTCATCCTTTCCTCCTTCACAACATCTTTCCTATATGTCCATTTCTCTCTGTGGCCATAGCTACCACCCTAGCTCAAGCCCTAGTTATCACTTGCCTGGAGTTTTGTATCAACCTTCTATTTAGTCTTTTTTCCCTCAATTTCTCCCCTTTCAAGATAACCCTCTACATTGACTCTTTTCTTTTTCAAAATTATCTTGCATAGATAATTATATAAATATATATGCATATATTGGATTTGACATTTATTTTTATCAAGTTTAACAAATATTGGACTACTTGCCATCTAGGGGAGGGGGTCGGGAAAGGGGGGGGAAATTGGAATACAGGGTTTTGTAAGGGTTAATGTTGAAGAAATATCCATGCATATATTTTGAAATAAAAAAAAAACTTTAATAAAAATTACCTTGCATAACTCTCATTTATTTTTCAAATGTTTTCTGCAACCTCTCTTGATTTTTTTTAAAGTGTTAAGTGTCTGAGAGCAGATTTGAACTCAGGTCCTCCTGACTTCAGGGTTGGTGTTCTAACCACTGTAGCACCTAGCTGCTCCTTACTTGATTCTTAAAACCCCTTTTGAGCTCTTTTAAGAGGACCTTTTGGGATTGAGACTAATTCATGTTCCCCTTTGAGGTTTTACTTATTGGCATTTTTGAGAGTGTCCCTTTCTGACTTTGTGTTTTCATCTCCCCTGTCACCATAGTAGCTTTCTATGATTTGGGATTTTTGTTTTTGTTTTTATTTTTTGCTCATTATACAAAAATTTGAGCTCTGCTTCTAGGGTACAGGGAGAATTATCCTAAATTTCTTGCACTGGGAGCCAAGGATATGGTCACTGACAATCTGTGCTGGGGTCTCTGGGGTTGGCAGCTTGCTTACTACATTAAGGTGTCCCAGCCTAATCATACCTTTTGTGGCCTGGGTTCCAGGGTTGTAAGTTTGCTTGCTGTGCTAGGGCTGCAGACCTCACATCTGGCCTTCTGTAGACTTGCCTGTTGATTGCCTAGATTATGAGGCCTTGATTGCTGATCTGTGTTATGGCTAAGAGTCTTGCATTGGCTTGCCTGGACATACCACTTGCGCTCCCCTTTTGCTCAAGTAAGAAAGACCTTTCCTGAAGTCCTTCTAAATTATCTTAGGCTGCAATAAGTTCAGCAGTGAAACAAGGCTGCCCACTGTCACCATTACTATTTAATATTGTATTAGAAATGTTAGCTTTGGCAATAAGAGAAGAAAAAGAGATTAAAGGAATTAGAGTAGGTAATGAGGAAACCAAATTATCACTCTTTGCAGATGACATGATGGTATACTTAGAGAACCCTAGAGACTCAACTAAAAAGTTACTAGAAAAAATTCACAACTTTAGCAAAGTTGTAAAATACAAAATAAATCCACATAAATCAGCAGCATTTTTATATATTACCAACAAAATTCAGCAGCAAGAGATACAAAAAGAAATTCCATTCCAAATAACAGATGATAGGATAAAATATTTGGGAATCTATCTGCCAAGGGAAAATCAGGAACTATGCAAATTAAATTACAAAACACTTTCCACACACATAAAGTCAGACCTAGTCAATTGGAAAAACATCAAGTGCTCATGCATAGGCCAAGAGAATATAATAAAAATGACAATACTACCCAAACTAAGTTACTTATTTAGTGCCAAACCAATCCAACTCCCAAGAAATTATTTTACAGATCTTGAAAATATAGTAGAAAAGTTCATTTGGAAAAACAAAAGATCAAGAATTTCAAGGGAATTAATGAAAAAAAAAGGCTGGATGAAGATGGTCTTGCTGTACCAGATCTAAAACTATATTATAAAGCAGAGGTCATCAAAACCATTTGGTACTGGCTAAGAAATAGAGTAGTCAATCAGTGGCATAGGATAGGATCACAGGACAAACTAGGCAATAATTATAGCAATTTAGTGTTTGATACACAGCAACAACAAGACTATATGATGATCAATTGTGATGGACATGGCTTTCTGCAACAGTGAAATGTCTCAAACCAATTCCAATTGTTCAGTGATGAAGAAAGCCATATACACCCAGAGAGAGAGATGTGAAATGTGGACCACAACATAACATTTTCATGCTCTCTATCGATGTTTGCTGGCATTGGGTTTCCTTTCTCAGATATTTTTTGTTCATGTAGATACGATTGTTCTTGCACAGCAAGATAAGTATGGAAATATGTATACATATATTCGACTTGTCAAGTATTTTAATGTAAGTAATATGTAGTGGACTTCCTGCCATTTAGGGGAGGGGAGGGGACTGGGGGTGAAAATTGTAACGGAAAGTTTTGTAAGGATCAATGTTGAGGAACTACCCATACATATGTTATGCAAATAAAAAGCTTTAATAAAAAACAAAAGAGGGAAAAAAAACACAATGAAATGTTTCAAACCAGTTCCAATTGTTCAGTGAAGAAAGCTATATACACCCAGAGAGAGGGATATGAAATGTGGACCACAACCTAACATTTTCATGCTCTCTATTGATGTTTGCTTGCATTGTGTTTCCTTTCTCTGATTTTTCTTTCTTGTAGATACGATTTTTCTTGCACAACAATGATAAGTGTGGAAATACGTATACATATATTCAATTTGTCAAGTATTTTGAACATAATTAACATGTAGTGGATTTCCTCCCATCTAGGGGAGGGGAGAGGACTAGGGGGGAAAATTTGTAACAGAAAGCTTTGTAATGGTCAATGCTGAAGAATTACCCATACATATGTTTTGCAAATAAAGCTTTAATAAAGAAAGAAAAATAATAATCTTGGGCTGGAAAACTATTTTACTCCTCTCTTTTAGTGGATTCTGTCACTCCAGAATTCTTTTAGAAGCTTGATTTAATGTTTCTGAGGAAAGAATGAGGAGAGCTCAGAAAACTTTCTGGCTTCTCTCCACCATCTTTATTCTACCCTTCCAGGATTCTTTCCCTTTACTCCATTGTACACAATCTAGTCATACTGTGCTATTGTTCTTCCTCATAACTGACACTCTAATTCTAGTCTCTGTGACTTTATCAATCAATCAATAAACATTTATGAAACACTTACTATATGCTAGACACTGTATTAACCTCCAGGAATACAAAAAAAAAGCAAAAAAAAAAATCCCCTGCCCTCAAGGGGCTCACAATCTATGAAAAGGTTGGGAAACAACAAAATATGCACAACAAATAAATTTGTACAAATTGCATACAGAATAAATAAGAAATAAATGACCAAAAGCACTAGAATTGCATTGTGGAAGGATGGAGAAGAACAGTAAGGAAAGGCTGCCTATAGAATATGTAATTTTAGTTGAAACCTGAAGGAAGGCTTGGAAGCTAGTTTTTTTTTTTTTTTTTTTTTTTTTGATTGCAGAAATAATAGGGATTCACTTGGATTTTTGAACAGCAGAGTGATATAGTTGGTCCTGTGCCTTAGCTAAATCACTTTGGTGGCTACCTTTCAAAATTTTCTTGCCTGCCAATAACTCTTCAAGTTAGTGACACTGACTTGTGTCTTCCTTTTTTTTCAATGATTCTCTACTTATATATAGCTTATTTGCCCTTATTTATTTGCTTGTTGACTTTTTCATTAGATTGTAAATTTCCTGAGGGCAGGGTCTCTTTTTTGTATTCTTGGTACTTTGCACAATTCCTGGCACATAATAGCTTCCTAATTAGTGTTTACTGATTGATTGAATAAATGGATAATGGATTGTGTGGGGAAACCCTTGATACAGGCAAATCCACCAGCAGTTCATTGCAATGAAGTAGGTTTAAGGTAATGAGGGCCTACACCTGTGCTGGTGTTGGAGAAGAGAAGGGAATTTTTTTTTATTTGCAAAATATATGTATGGGTAATTCTTCAACATTAACCCTTACATAGCTTTCTGTTACAAATTTTTCCTCCCTACTCCCCAACCCTCCCTTAGATGGCAGGATATCCACTAGGTGTTAATTATGTTAAAATACTTGACAAATTGAATATATGTATACATATTTCCACACTTATCATTGTTGTGCAAGAAAAATCGTATCAACAAAAAAGAAAAATCAGAGAAAGGAAACACACTGCAAGCAAACATCAATAGAGAGCATGAAAATGTTATGTTGTGGTCCATATTTCATATCCCTCTCTCTGGATGTATATGGTTTTCTTCAGTGAACAGTTGGAACTGGTTTGAAACATTTCATTGTTGAAGAGAGCCATGTCCATCAGAATTGATCGTCATATAGTATTGTTGTTGCCATATATAATGATCTCCTGGTTCTGCTCATTTCACTCAGCATCAGTTCATGTAAGTCTCTCCAGGCCTCTCTGAAATCGTCCTGCTGGCCGTTTCTTACAGAACAATAATCAATAATCCATAACATTCATATACCATAATTTATTCAGCCACTCTCCAATTGATGGGCATCCATTCAGTTTCCAGTTTCTAGCCACTACAAAAAGGGCTGCCACAAACATTCTGCACATGTGGGTCCCTTTCCCTCCTTTAAGATCTCTTTGGGATATAGGCCCAGTAGAAACAGTGCTGGGTCAAAGGGGTGCACAGTTTGATAACTTTTTGAGCATAGCTCCAAATTGCTCTCCAGAATGGCTGGATCCATTCACAGCTCCACCAACAATGCATCAGTGTCCCAGCCTTCCCACAGAGAAGAGGATGTTTTTAAGAGATAGTCAAAGCTGAAACTGGTAAGCTTTAGAGACAGATTGGATATGTTTGAGGTGGGCAGAGAAAGTTAGTGAGGACTCAAGAATGATTCCTTGGTTACAAACCTGGGGGACTGCCAAGGAGGGGGACGTTGCCCTCTCTGGTAATAGAGACGTTTTGGAGAAGTAGACTATAGAAGGAAAAATGGATTTAATTTTGGACATGTTGAATTGAAGCTGGAACATCCAGTTTGAGATGTCTGAAAGGTATTGGCTGTCCTTATTCTGGAACTCTCTTTCCCATCATCTTCAACTTCTAGAATCTCCAGAGAGAATAGTATGTAGATTGAATATGGATAAAAGCAAAGTATTTTCACCTTTTTTGGTCGTTTGCTTGCTTGTTTTTTTCCCTTTCTTGTGATTTTTTTTTCACTTTTGATCTGACATTTTTGCTCAGCATGATGAATATGGAAATATGTTTAGAAGAATTGCCTATAAACCTATATTGGATTGCTTGCTGTTTAGGGGAGTGGAGAGAGGGGAAGAGAAGGAGAAAAAATTAGAACATAAGATTTTGCAAAGGTAAATGTTAAAAACTATCTTTATATGTATTTGAAAAACTAAAATACTATATTTTAAAAAAGAATCTCTTGATTCCTTTAAAATTCAGCTCAAATTTCACCTTCTAAAGAAGGTTTTTCCAAGTTCCCTCAGCTAGTATTTTATCTTCTCAGATTCTCTCTCTCTGTCTCTCTCTCTGTCTCTCTCTCTAATATTATCTATATCTATACGTATATATATAGAGAATGATGAAATAACTAGGTGTATATATATATTTGAAATAACATATATATATATATAGATATTGACATAGAAATTTATACATGTATGTATAAATATCTATATCTATATCTATATCTATATCTATATATATGTCTAGTTATTTCAGCATTCTTTCCCCTCTTTGAATGTTCACTCGTAGAAGTCAGGGACTATTTGTCCTGTATTTTATTCCCCTGAAAGCAGAGTGATATCAAAGATGGAAAGCTGGGTTCCAAGCCTGGGTTCAGGTCTTGTCACTGACACATTCTGAATGAGTTACTGGGGCAACTCATTTACTCTCCCAATTCTTTAATCAACTCTCTAAGACCATAAATTGCAGAGAAGCGCTGCCCTGCACTGAGAGGGGAAATTTCCTCTTCAGAAAGGTCTCAGACCAGTGAGATCAAGGACACAGTTCCCTTTTATGGCTCTCTTATTATTCAGTCATTTTTTTCAATTTTGCTCAACTCTTCATCATCTTCATGATCCTATTTGGGATTTTCTTGGCAAAGATACTAAACTTGTTCATCATTTCCTTCTGCAGCTCATTTTACAGGTAAGGAAACTGAGGCACAGAGGGATAAGTGACTTACCCAGAGTCACACAATTAATAAATATCTGAGGCTGGATTTGAATTCAGCAAGATGAGCCTTCCTTACTCCAGGCCTGGGGCTCTGTTCACTATGGCACCTCCTAGCTCCCTACCCAGTCCCTATTCCTATCCTTTGTACCTTCAGTGCTTATCATAGCCTAAAAGGTAGATGTTTAAAAAATACTTTTTGATAGAATGATTTGAAAAGACCATTGAGCCCACATTAACTGAAGCATAAAATAATCTTCTTTTACAAAATGAAACAGTCTTGAGGTGTGTGTGTGTGTGTGTGTGTGTGTGTGTGTGTCTGTGTGTGTGTCTGTGTGTGTTGGGAGATGTGGAGGTATATATTGGAATCCTGATAAAAGCAAACAAATGAAAACACAATGACAACAAAATAAATATATTTTTTTCTCCCCCTGGAACTTACTCCAACCTGTGGTTGAATTGTATGAATCCCAATGATTCTTATAGTCAGTAATAAGACTTTTTCAGCAAAAAGCAAAGAAAAAAAGTCTCCTTGTGAGCACGTGGGCTCGTGCTTGACATAGCTAATGGACAAAATTCCAAAGCTGAAATGCCCATTCAACCTTTCTGAGCCTCTGTGCAGTTTGTCAAAGCTTTGAAGTCTTTTGATGCTTTTGTATCCCCCAATCAAAAGGAAACCTTTTAAATGAGAGGTTGAAGTATTCTTGTCCCCCTTTACTTTCACTTGAAGGATTTCTCCCTTGTCTGATCATTGCAAATCACTTCTGAATGGCACTTGCTGCTTTGCACATAAACATTCATTTAAAAAGAAGAAGGAGAAGTAGGTAGAAGCCTTTGGGGAGACACAGGTCCGTGTTGGAACAATAAAAAGAGTGTGTACCTGCTTATAGGAAGTATTCCCTGACATCAGCGCTGTCTCCCAATCTATTAATGAAATGATCATTATGGAATTATCATCTTTAAACAGTTGCCTTTCCAGCAGCCTCTGACTCCCCCAGCTTTGCGGAGTTTACCATGACAATGGCTGTGGGCAATTACTCAGGCTCCCCATTTCAATACCCAGCTCCTTAACTATGGAGGGTGTTAGAGAAGGAGGCATTTTTATAGTCACAAGAATGGTAAGGAATGTCAATAGGTTGAGCTGAGCTCCAGAGCAATGGAAAACAACTGACAGTCTATGCTCTCTCCCTCTCTCCCTCCCTCTCTCTCTCTCTCTTTCTCTCTTTCTGTCTCTCAGTTTCTCTCTCTCTCTTCTTGTCTCTGTCTGTCTGTGTCTCTCTTCTTTTCTCTTTGTCTGTCTCTGTTTCTGTCTCTGTCTGTCTCTGTGTATGTGTTTCTTTCTCTGCCTATCTGTCTCTCTGTTTCTGTCTCTGTTTGTATCTCTGTTTCTGTCTCTCTGTCTCTCTGTTTCTGTCTGTCTCTCTCTGCATTGCCCCTCTTCCTTTCCTTTTTTCTATCGCTATTTTTCCCTCCCTTTTTGTGTCCCTCTCACTCTGTCAGCATCTATTATTTGTCTCTCCTATCTGTATTTCTCTTTCTTTCTCTCTCTTTCTCTTTCTTCTTCTTCCTTTGTTTTTCCTTCTTTTTCTGTTCTTTTCTCCCTTCTCCCTCTCATTTCCCCCTTCTTTCAGTCTGTCTGTCTCCCCCTCTCCTTTTCTCTTTCTTATCATTTTACTTTCCTTTTCTCTCTGTACTTCTCCCTTTCATTCTTCCCTTCTCCCTCCCCTCTTTGTCCCCCTCTCCCTCCCCTTCTCTTTTTCGTCTCTCTAGCAGCACTTTCCATGAAAGGTTTCTCATCTTTTCTGTTACTTGAACAGCAATTATGAACATGTTCTACATGGGAAGAATGCATTAATTAGAGGCTTTCTAGAGATTTTCAGGTTTACCAACCCAAATATAGAGATAAGCTCTTCAGAGGAAAAGTGCCAAAGTGCTCAGAGAGCTTGATTCTGCAAATTAACTTCACTCTTGCTAGACTTTGGGGTGTGAGGGATCTCTACCATTTGGAATCCTTCCAAGTACCATTTCACCCAAATGTCAGCAATGACTGTGACAGAAGGATTATGGTTTCAAGGATAGTCTTTTCTTGCAGGGGTAGGGGGGGACAATAGAGCTAGTGTAAAGACCACTGACCTGGAAAGTAGACTAGCAGTGGGGCATACTGGAGAGTTTCCTTGTTAGGGAATCAGAGTACCACACTTCCAACTGTATGTCAACCACTTTCTAACTAAGTGATTTGGAGCACATCCCTTGGTTTAGGCTTCTTTCTAAATAGTGGAATTAAAAAAAAACAGTTGAATTCAATGCACATCTCTTAGGTGAATCAAAAATTCAGAGCTGGAAAGGATCCAGACTAACCCACTCATTTTATAGATGAAGAAAGCGAGGTCCAGAGGCATTAAATGCCTTGTCCAAAATTGCACAGAGTAAGTGAAAATAGTGATTTCAACCCAAGCTACTGACTCCAAAGCCACATTCTTTTTACAATGCTCTATTGTCTTTCCCTGGGGAAAGGGAGGAGAATAAGCATTTATAGAGCCTCCTACAATATGACAGGCATTATGTGATTTTACAAATATTATCTCATTTTTCACATATACCCTGGAAGGTAGATGCTATTATTAATCACATTTTGCAGTTGAAGAAGTTGAAGTAAACAGAGATAAAATAACTTGCCCTGGGTCACACAGCTAGTAACTATCTGAGGTCATGTTTGAACTTGGGTCTTCCTGATTCCAGATATAGGTTTTTTATCCACTGAGACACCTAACAGCTTCTA
Organism: Myrmecobius fasciatus; assembly: GCA_023553655.1. Lineage (NCBI taxonomy): Eukaryota > Metazoa > Chordata > Mammalia > Dasyuromorphia > Myrmecobiidae > Myrmecobius > Myrmecobius fasciatus. The sequence goes on along the minus strand of JAJPUD010012724.1, from coordinate 22,843 downwards.
TCCTTTCCCCCTATTCCTCTCTTCCATGCATTTTGCTTGGTTCTAGGGTTATAAAATCCTATTTTAAGCATCAGCTCTTCCCTCCTATTAAAAAAAATCAAAATCAAAACAAAGCCGGTATAGTTATTCCCTTAAGAAGAAAGGATCTCCTACATTGAAATATGTATAACATCATGAAGAGTGATTTCAAAAGGGGAAGAACACTAGTGAACAGGAGGAACATGGAAAAGCTGTATGTAGAAATCAGCTTCTACATTGTGCTCTGTGGGAAGACAGAGATTTTACCAGGAAGAGGCAAGGGGGGAGTGTGCACGGGGCATGAGTTACATCCTGGGCAAAGGCATCACAATGGAAAGGGGAGCCTTAAGTTGGAGGAATGGCTGTAAGGCCTATTTTATGGAAAAAGAGTGATATGAAATAAGAATGGAAGGTGAGGGGTGCCATATCAAGGAGGGCATTCAAAGAAAACCATTTAAATGGCAGGTTGATGAATCTGTCTTTTGTCTTGGAGGGTAAATGTCCCATATGATCTCTAAGGTCCCTGTACTCTTGATCTACTATCCCATGAGTCTCTGTTTCAAACCATGATTTTGCTTGGAGTCAGTTGTTAAATATTCAGGGTGAGTATTTATACTGCAGAATTCAGCAAATGTTACAAATTAGACTTTAGTTGTCATTTTGTTGATTGTCTAGACCTAAGAGAATGAGAAAAAATGTTAATAATGCAAATTAAACTTCAAAGTATGTCATCCATGCATTTCCCACTAGAATTCCAGTTGTTAAATATTTAACACAACAACATTAGAATCAAGATATTCATCCTTGAGATGAAATATTGCTTCCACATTAGCATTAGGGAATCTATCATGGAAAGGGAGGTCATTCTGTGGAATAAAAACCCACTTCAGGTGGGTACCCAGTGTGTCTAGAAAAACATCACCTTGGCCGGCTGTTTCCACACATGCCAGGGCTAATTGCTAGTGATTTGTTGCTCAAGTGTTATCCTGTAGCAAATGGGCCAGATTAGAGTCCTCGGCATCTCCATTCAGAAACCCAGAATGCAGACATGTCATCCCTTAAGTAGGCAATGATTTGGATCGATGAAAATGGCTGGAGGACATGGTTTACATTCCTAGGCCAGACTTGCAGGTCTACTCCATATCTTCCTTGGAGACCAATTCCAGATCCCATGATACTTGATCTGAGCCAGAACTGCTTCAGGGTCCCCATTTCCCCCTCTCTTCAATCCCACAGGCCATATTGGTACAGC
>JAJPUD010012724.1:0-16573 GCA_023553655.1 Myrmecobius fasciatus | reverse complement strand
TCATTTGATCCTCACAGCAACCTTGGGAGGTGGATACTATAATTATCTCTATTTAAAAGATAAAGAAACTGAGGTAGACAAAGTTAAATGACCTGTCCAGGCTGAGATCTAGTGAGTGTCTGTGGCCATATATGAATTCAAGTCTTTATTCCCAGGTTTAGATAGAAAGATAGATACATGAATCAGTAAATAGATCAATGACATTCTATTTGTTGTGCCACCTAATATCTTGGTTAAAACAAATGGAAATACAAAATCATCAGGTACTTTCTGAGCATAACTAGTAATCCTCTTTCCCATCACCCACTTCCTGCTCCTCTTTCTACTGAAACATCTTGGTGGGTTCAGGAGATAGACCTTTGGTCCTGGCATCAGGATGACCTGAATCCCAATCTGACTTTAGATATTTAATAATTGTGTGACTGGGTAATCTGTCTGCTTCAGTTTCCACATCTGAAAAATGGGTATGATATAGCACCTACCTCCCTTGGTTATTATGAAGATAGAAAAAAAATCAATATTTTAACATGGTTTCTTTGCACAGTGTCTGAACACATAGTAAGTGTTTTACCAAAAAAATAAATAAATTTAAAAAAATTTAAAAGCTATTCTCTTCCTTCCTGACAACTGGCATCACTGATCCCACTGGATAGACAGAAACTTCATGTATCTATGTTCTCAGGCCAATTTCAGGCCTTATATTTCAAAGATCTCAGAGCAGCTGAAAAAATGACTTGAAATTGCTGGTCTCTTAGACTGATTCAGAGCAGAGTTCTCCTGTTTTAATAAATACAATGTTTTGAACTACATGGAGCAGCTGGTGACAGACAGGAAATCATAGGAAATCCAAGACTCTCTTATCTCACTAAAAATACCGTCTAGTTGGAAAGAGACTTCCTAAGGAAAAATATATAGAGTAAGACTAAGGATCTAAGAGGGAAGGGTGAAGAAGGGAGGGGGTGGTGCAAGAACTATTCACTGTTTTGCAGATCTTTAACTTTTCAGGTCCCTGGTGAGAAGCTGACTGCTCTGTCTGCTCTGTACCATCATAAGATTGCTAGGCAGGCTTGTACTGAATTGGGATTCAGAGAACCTAAATTCAAATCTTTGATCTCTTACTTTCTACCTGTGTGACCAGTCAAATCATTTGTTTTTTCTGCATCTTGGATTAGCTAGGAACGTCAAATATCCCACAGAGGCAGAGGAACCTACACTGTGCTGATTTTTGACACAACCAACCACATAACTGAGAAGGACCAGAAAAAGACAAGTTACTCATTGTAAGTACTCATTGATTGTTTCAGAAAATGTGTTTGTAAAGGTAAGAGGGAGGGAAGAAGGAAATAAGAATTTATTAAGCCAGGAACTGTTATAAATGCTTTATAAATATCACTTCCTTTCATACCCACAACCATCTTTTGAGGTAGGTGCTATCATTATCCCCATTTTAGAGATAAAGTGATTTGCCTATCATTATCCACATTTTAAGGATGAGGAAACTGAGGCACACAGGTAAAGTGAAAAGTCACACAGCTAGTAAGCATTTGTATCTGGATTTTAATTCACAGATTTATGATTCTTTATGATGAAGAGGGAATCTTGAATAATGTAAAAAAGCTAGAAAAGCTAGATAATCTCATGTAATTTTAGACCATATTAACTATGTTTTTTTTTCAAATCTAGAATTTCATTTCAAGTGACTTATCAGTAAGGAAGGTTCTTGTTAGGTCAGCTCTTGCTTGAAGTTTGTAGTTTTAGAGCATTTTCTAGGAACTAAGAGGTAACGTGAGTTACATATCCAGGATGTTTCAGGGGCAAGAGCCAGATTTTCTGCAATCTCTAGGCAGATCTCTTTTTTCTGTCTTTTCTGCATCTCTAGGTTGCAGAAGGAGAAGGATGTTGCCAATGCCATCATTCAGATCAGATCTCATCTGGAGAGCCCTGTTCAGATAGGAAAGGGAAATCTGGAAATTTGGAAAATATCTTATAGGAAACTGATCAGAAAGAAGGGACTGGAAACTATACCATCGTTAAAAGCATTGTTGATATTTAAACTGGCCAAGAGATGTATAAGAGAGATGAATTCCTCAAGATTGTGCCAAATAAAGCAGTTACATGATGCAGTGGATAGATGACTAGCTCTGATGTCAGGAGGATCTGAATTCAAATCTGAATTCAGACATTTAATACTTAATATGCATGAGACCCTGGACAAGTCGTGTGACCCCAATTGCCTTACCAAAAAATCACACCAAATTAGGACTCTTGAAAGAATTGGGGTTGTTCAGCCTGAATGAAGAAAAGATTGGGAAGTTTAGTACATGGAAGTTTTCCTTAATTTTTTAAAGCATTGTCATAGAGAAGAGAAATGACTAGATTTCTTTTGTTTGGACCCAGAGGACAAAAGCAGAAGCAATGGGTGGAAGTTTCTGAGGCATAATAGTTTCATTTCCAGCTCTCTCCAAACTGAGTGGGTTTTCTTGGTAGGTAATAAGTAGGAGATTTTTCCTCTTTAAAGAATGAGCAAATTCTGAATGGTTATTTCTTGGAGATGTTATAGATAGTTGTTCTTAGGTGTTCTATGGTCTAGATGGTGTCTGAAGCTGCTTTCCATCCTGTGGGTGCTTTTGATATATCAGATAAGGCTCTGGAGGTGTAGTCAAGGGATTCTGGGTGCAATTATGGCCAAAAGACTATAAAATGTATATCTTTTGTCCCAGCAATACCTTTTCTAAGTCTGTATCCCAGAGTGATCAAAGACAAGAAAAACGACCTAACCATACAAAAATATTTATAACAACTCTTTTTGTGGTGGCAAAGAAGTAGAAACTGAAATAATGCCCATCAAGTAGGAAATAGTTGAACAAGCTATGGTGTATGATTGTGATAAAGTATAACTAAAAGAAATGATCAAAGGGATGGCTTCAAAAAAAAGCAAACAAATAAGCAAACAACAAAAACATAGAAAACTTATATAAACTGATGCAGAGTGAAAGAGATAAGAATCAAGAGATCATTGTATACAGTGACAGCAATATTGTAATGATTATCAATTGAAAATGACTTAGTTATTCTAATCAACATAGCAATCCAAGTCAATTTCCTAGGACTCATGATGAAAAAAAAAATGATCCCGCTTCCATAGAGAGAACAAATGAATTCTGAATTCAAATTGAAATGTAATTTTCTCACTTTTTGTGACATGGCTGATAAAAAAAATGTTCTAGGTTCAAAATCCAACTCAGTCATTTGATTATGGATGAACCACAGCCTCTCTATGCCATAGCTTGTTCATCTATAAAATGAGGGGGGTTTTCCCTTACAACTCTGAATTTATGATTTTATGACTCATCCTGACATTCTAGGAATTGTACAAATCTAGAAAAACACTGCATACAGAGACAAGGAGTCCCAGAGTCAAGTCAAATCAATGAACATTCATTAAATGCTCAGTAGTGGGCTAAGTTCTAGGGATATAAAGAGAGGAGAAAACAATTCCTGCATTCAGGGAGTTTTCTTTGGGAAACCTACGTGGGAGTGATTTGGGATATGTGACTCATTTTTCCTATTTGACTTACCAGATAACTAGAAAGAAGCCAAATGGTTCAACCTGTTCATTTTATAGATGAAAATATTGAGACACAGAGAGACACAGAGATACTTGCTCATAATAACACATCCATACAGTATATGAATCAGGATTTGAACTCAGATTTCCCTAGTTCAATGTTCCATGTATTCAGTCACCTTACTGCTTTTCACATGCTTTTGTGATAACAAATGATAGATCAGAAAAGATTTAAAGGAAAGATACAAATATCCCCCCCTCCTTTCTTTTCCCTATTTGTCACTAATGCAAAAGGAAATTCAATTTCCTCATGCAAAAAAAACTTTATCATCTACTATGTGCATGTTATTGTACTCTATGCTGAGGATCTAAAGATGAAAAACAACATCATCTCTGATCTCCATAACCTCATGTTCTACTAAGGGAGACAAGACAAAAGACATGAATAATATAGAACAAACTGAAATGTGATAAATGCCAAGGAGTGACCATGAGGAATTCCATGTGGAAAAGAGCACTTTTTTCCCAAGGAGATCAAGGAATGGTCTTTATGGGACCACAATGGGAGAGAATAAGATTAGTAATTTGTCTAAAATTATTGTTTTTCTCTTTCTATTTCTCTCACTCCCTCTTCCCCTCTCTCCTCTATGTCTGCTATGTCTGTCTGTCTCTCTCTTTGCTCTTTACTTTGTCTCTCCTCTCAACTCTCTGTCTTTATCTCCATTCTTCTATTTTTGTTCTTGTCTCTATTTGTCTCCTTTTTTCTGTCTTTCTTTCACTTAAAAAATGTACTAAATTCCCTATGAACCTACATGTGACATGACAACCAACAACTCTAGCACATTCTTAAATCTCATCAAGAGAAGGGTACATAACATCCAGGCAAGGCAACAAGCCAAGTCTTTATTGAGCACTTACTGTGTAGCAGACACTGTATGAAATGCTGGGGATAAAAGCAAAACAAACAAACAAAAACAAACCCTTCTCCCCCAAATCCCTGACCTTATGTGGTTAATATTCTAGTGTAAGAGAGGGAATTGAGAAGTTGAGACAGTTAGATGGGACATAAAAAGACCACAGCAGAGCTGCAAAAAAAAGAAAAGAAGCAAAAAATTGGATTGTACTCATCCCCCAAATTGAGACCCTGAGAAGAATTAACCAATGAGAGAAGGTAATCCTAGGCCAGGTATGATGTTTTAGGATAAGAAAGCTATAGGTTATGAGGAAATTTATAGGCCAAGATAGCAGCTGAGGCTTCATGGTGGCCACAATCAGAACCTGAAGAGAGGTAGCCATAGAATAACCTGTCTTGACCCTGTGGTCACATCATAATTGGAGAGTTATGTTCTACTGTATGCATTGCATTTGAGAGAGAACATTGAAAAGCTGAAGAATAACCAGGAAAGGGCCACCAGATAGCAAAGGCCTTGAATCTCTATCCTATCAAGGCTGGCTGAAGAAATAGGTGAGCAATAACCTGGAGAAGAATAAAAAGGAGATAGATGGTAGCTGACTTCATGCATTTAAATGGCTCTTATGAGGAATTAGATTTGTTCTCTTTGGTCTCAGAGGACAGAAACCTGAAACACTGAGTAGAAGCTGAAAAAAATAAATTGAAAGTTTGATATGATGAAAAAAACAAACTTGTTAACAACTGGGCCATCCAAAAGTGGAATGGGATGCCCTAAGAAGCAATGGGACCCCTTTTCTTGGAAGTCTTTAAGAAGAGCCTGGGGTGATCTCTCTTGTAAAGGTCAATGGGAATTTTTAGTCAGAAGCTATTGGTTAGACTACATGACCCTGTGTTTCCTTCCAACAATCACATTCCTTGATTCTGTGAAGGCTTCTTGGAGAAGATGGTCTTGAGAGTGGCTCTTGAATGATAGGGAGGATTTTAAAGATCTGGGATGAATTTGGGGCATGGCCTAACTTGCCTGATCTTCACAGTCACCAAGTCCCCATTTTATAAAAAGAATAAGCAACCTTCTACATACCATGAGCCTCTTTGGTGGGCTGATAAAGCCTATAGATCCCTTCTCAGATTAATGTTTTTAAATGCATAAAGCAGAATTCTTCAAATTACAAAGGGAATACATTAGATTGAAATGTAGTCATTTAAAAAGCTTAATTAGTTTAATTAATCCTCTTAATTCTAGAACCTTCTCCACTTTGATAGTCTCCAATTTGTCCCATTCATTGCTTGTTTGTACATAGCTGTCCATATGTGGTTTTCTCTATTTAATTATGAACTCTTTGGGAAAAGAACCTGTATTTATATCATCAGAACTTAGCTTGATGACTGGCACATAGTAGGCACTTAATAAATGTTTGTTGATTGACTAATAGAAGAAACAAGCCCATAAGAGTACTTTGGAGAAACCATTGGGCTGAGTAAATAGACTAGGTTCAAAATGTGACTCTCCCTATATGGTTTTAGCCTTAGTCTTCTCTGTTGAATATGGGGGCTGTACTAGTAGCCTTCTTATTTGTTACCTTGACTAAGAACTTAGTTTTACAATTCTCTGCTTAGTGCCATCTATTTGGGAAAAGTCTTATAGGAAGGCAATCAGCAAAGGCTGGAGGGAAATGACATGAATAAAAGAGACTGATTTGAGTGAGTAGAGGAGGAGAGGAAGCATAAGGTCATATATAGACTTTTCTTTTTCATTTCAGCTTTATTGAATTTTATAATCAGAAGCAGCAACCAGAGAGGAAGAAGAAACATAAAAAATGCCAATGTCATCAATGAACAATGTCTTTCTGGAGTTCAGAGGGAGTTCAGGGAGATCTCCAGAAAATGGACACCTCAATCATTCCATGCCATGTTATTAGGCAACAAACCATAGCAGAGTAAATATGGGAATTAGTCTGGCAAGGACTGAAGGACTAAGGAAATAATAGCCCTGGTATCCTCTACCCTGGACAGACTACATCTGGAGAATGGAGTTCATTTCTGGTTGCCACATTTTGGAAAGTGTATTGATCACCTGGAATGGCTCAGAGGATGACAATTTGGTTGCCAAAGGTCATTTCATTCAGGTTACAAGAAGATTGGACAAAGGAACTAGGGACTACAATAAGGATGAAGAATACCTTTAGACAAAAGCATAGGGAGAGAAGAAATGATAAAAGATTATGAACGCATCAAGGAAATGTACAATTCTTGATCATGCAAGTGAAGCAATGGGATTGGAAAAATCAGGGGTGTTAGAATATGTGTGTGCAGTGAATGTAGAGTGGAACATTGAGATATAAAAGTAGACTAGATAGAAGAAATGGGAAGTTTGAGAATTTGAGGGGATATCAATATGTGCATTGAAGTTGCCTATGGTGAGGTGGAGAGGAAGAGTGTACATTAAGAGCCTGAACTCACTGAAAAAGGAGGGAAAGTGTCCAAGAGGGTGGGTGGTGATGATCAATTTGGATAAAGTGATTTTTTTCAAAGGAGGAGAAGTAACAGAGTTTTGACAATACTAGGAGAGTTTGACTGTGGTAAAGTGGAACAAGAAGTAATCCATTAAAATAAATCTCTTAAATTTCACTAAATCTCATTATCTTCATCTGTTACTAGGGACTCTATTTAGTCTCTACATCAAAGGAGCTTCTTGAAGATTAAACAAGATAATGTCAATATATACAAACATATATGTGTATGTGTGTGTATATATAATACCTTAAAATATGCAAAATTCTTTATACACATTATTTATTTCTACATAATATAAATATATATATGAATAATAAATATATAGAAACATATATATTTATATTTATGGGAATGTATAAATGATTTCATAAGGTATTTGATTACTTGGCAAGTAGGTTGAATATAGGAGTATAGATTAAAGGCTGGAAGGGACCTAAGACATATCAAGTCTAACCTCGTATTGAAAATAAGGAAACTGAAGATTTGAGGTTAGGTGACTTGTCCGTGAAGTTATTACATGTCTGAGGCAGGATTTAAACTCATTTTTTCCTGTCTCTGAGTGTGGCACTCTAATATACCACACCATGGAAAGACCTCTTTTTTGGATTCTGAGGACATAGCTTCAAATCTTTCTTCTAAAACAATTATCTGTGTGACTTTGAACAAGATATTTGCTATCCACAGGCCTCAGATTCATCATCTTTAAGATGAGAGAGTTAGCAGAGATGTCTTTCTTTAAAGGTTATTCCTTACATGAAGTTTGTTATATAATTAGGAGACATGAGTCTATAATTGTAGTGGTAGAGGCACTGAGTCTCACTTTGTCTATATCACATACCCAAAAGAGAATTTATATAATGAAAGATCTTAATATTCTGAAAGTTTTGTCATCAAAGGTTTAGTAGCATTTAGTATTCTTTAGGAAGAATAGCATTTTTACCTCCATTCTTTGGGCACCATCATTGATGGTTGATGGGTATTGACTGATTGCCAAATCTGTATGGACCAATTTCAATTTCTGGCCAAATTCTAGAGCTCATTACTAAAATTAGAGAATATTATAAAAAGGAAGAAGGGATCACAAAGAGCCAGCAAGAGTTCAATCTCCGATCCAAGATAAAAATGGAATTGGTGAAGGTATATAACCAAGACCTATTACTCAAAAGAAACACAACCAGTTTGAACAAATGACCTTCATAAAAGAAGACTCATAGAATGACAACCATATGCAAGATTGCTCCAAAAAAGTAAAAATTTAAAAAAAATGCAAAGTTAAACCACTATGGAGTTTCACTATATATACCCCCCTAAATTTTTTTAAAAATAGTAATGGAAAGACTGGAAAATAGGCATATTATTAGTGGAATTATAAATTCACCTAATATTTTGGAAAATTAACTGACATTCTTGGAGAAAAGCTGTTTCCCTTGCTAACATAGATACTAAAGTAGTCAAAGGCAGAAAGCACCAGCATATCTGTAAGAATCTTTTTTGTTGTAGCAAAGAATTGGGAACAAAATGGGTGTTCATCAATTGGAGAATAGCGAGACAAATTATGTTATATGGATGGAATGATATAGCACTGGGCCATAAGAAATTATGCAAAGAACCAGAGAAGCATAAGAAAAATTAATGAACTGACTTTGGGTAAAAAAAATAAGAAAGAAGATAAGATACACAATCACAAGAATAACATGAATGAAGAGAAGACTAAAACACAACCAAACTCAGGTTAATTCTAATAACTAAACTCAGCCCCAGATATATAAATACATACATTTGTCATTTGACAGAAAAGTAGGGAGTTTGACAGTGCAGAGTGTTGTATATATACTGCTATACTTGGTCATTTGTTGCCTGGACTTGTTTAATTTTTTTTTGTTTGTTTAAAAAAGATATTTATATGTATATAACATAACTGTTTTTGATATTCTCCTGGTGAGCCAATAGATTATGTGGGTGAGAAGGGAACATTAAAAATTATTGTAATGCAAAAACAAAAGAAATAAAAACAACTTATTAATAAAAAAACTTTAAATGTCATGCCATACTAGACTGATCTTTTCTTAATTATTTCCTCTCCTTTGTACTTCTCTTTTCCTTTCTTCTTCCTGCCCTCTCTCCTCTCCCTTGTTCCCTTCTTTCCTTCTTTCCTTCCTCCCTATCTCCCTTTCTTGCTTCTTCCTTCTCTCCTTTCCTTCCTGCCTTCCTTCTTTTTTTTCCTTCTTTCCTTCTCCCTTTCTTCCTCCCTTCCTCCTTGCATCCACCTTCCTTCCTTCCTGCATCCTCCTTCCTTCCTTCCTTCCTTCCTTCCTTCCTTCCTTCCTTCCTTCCTGAGAGTTACTAGACTGCTACATGAGAGAGATGTGATAGTAATGGTACTCCTAGATTTTAGCAGTGTTTTATAATGTCTCTCAAACATTTATTAAGTGCTAATTGTGTAACTAGGAACTATGATAAGCATTGGCAATACAAAAAAGGACAAAAGATAGTTCCTGCCCTCAAGGCAAGGAACTGTAATTCCTCTAATGGGAATTACAGTTTTTACATATTGTTCTTGTAGAAAATATGAAGAGATGTTGGCTAGATTGTAGCATGATTAGGTTGCTGCGGGAAGAGTTTATTGGGTTGATTAAAAGAATGATTATCAATATTTTGATGTCAACTTGGAGAGATGTCTCCAGTGGTATACCTAGAAATAGGTGCTTGGTTAATCTTGTGTAATTTTAAATTTTTATGAGTGACGTGGGGGAAAAATAAAGGGCCTCCTAACAAAGCTGTAGATAGCACCAAGTTAGAATCAATGAGAAAAGATATTGGATAACAGGTTTGGAGTTATACTCCATGCTACTCCCTTCCCTCCAAAAAGATCTTGCTAGATTAGAACACTGGACAAAATTCAATATGAGGAAATTTAAGAGTGTAAGTATACCAAACTGCATTGAAAATTCACAGGTATAAAATAGAAGAGACTTGATTAAATATTTGCTTACTTTAGTGGTTTTAGGGGGCTACAAATTGATATGAATCGATGAGATGGCAAAGAAGAAAATAAATGTGATTGTAGCCAATATTAAGGGAATTACAGGGCTGAAGTCTAGGAAGCATCATATTGAATTCTACCTATGCATGGGGTCTGATATTCAGCTCTAGGTACCACATTTTAAAGTCACTTAAAACAAAGGAGACAGAACAATAACAAAGGGCTTTGAAATTACACATACCTGAACATCATAAGATTAAGGAGTTTTTAATGTGGAGTCTTGAGAGGAAAATATTTAGAATAAGTCATAGTAATTGCTTTCAAATATTGTAAAGAATATGATAGGGAAGAAAAAGTAGGCCTTTTCTGCTTGGTCCCAGAGTTAGAATAAGAAGGGATGGGGAGTAGGACAGTTATGGATTTAACAGGTAGGCTTTGTTTAAGAAAAAAAAAAAAAACTCCTAACAATTGGGTCTTATTCCCAAGTTTCATAGTCTGCTATGGGTTTTCCATCACTAGCAGTCTTCAAGCAAAGGCTAGGTGACCATTTGTCAAGTAAGAGAGGATCCTTATTCAGAAATTGCTTGGACTTGATGACTTCTGAGTTCTCTGTTAACTGTTATTCTTTCACTCTTTAAATTCACTCCATCAGATTCTGAAAATGACAATCTCAAACCAGGAAGAAAGAATAAAGAGGTAGTTCCAGGCTGCTCACTTTTTTGAAAGGCATCATTTAGGTGGCTCGGGCCACAATCTCTTCATGAAGCATCTGGTCTATTTGACATGCAGAAAATGCTCGCTACTTCTGACCCAGTTCCCCATCTTCTCTCCAGCTCTCTCTTTTGAGCTGAGGTTCATTAGCAGGATGTCTGAGCCAGTGAACTCTGAAGGAAGAAAAAAGTATTGAAGCTTGGTCAGGGACTAAAGCAAGAAGGCATTTGGGCAGAGATTTGTCAGGGCCCCTGAGAGTGAGCACTCCCTGAATGCAGAAGGCCGCAGCTTGAAAGATCTCTTGTGAAAGTCAAAAAGTGTAGGGGAAGATGAAAACAGAAAGGAGGGCTGCTCTCTTCCCCAAAGTGAGCCAGTTACCATGGAGAGAGGGCAAGAGGGATGTCAGGGCAATGGAGAAAGAAAGAGAGAGAAAGTGAGCCAGAGGGCACAGCCCTGGACACAAATAGGAGCGGTGGGAAGGCCAGAGCCAGAGATGTGACCTCTTCTGACAAAGCGGGCCAGGCAATTTTGGGCAAAGTCAGAAATAGTTTCTTTGTCATAGATATTTTTGACTTTTGCTAGAGAATCTGACAAGTCTGTCAATGGAAGGTCTCTTGTCCTATGCCTGACTGTAATATAAACCCCTATAACACAAATGCAGAGATTTATATTATTATGAGTGTGCCTCATTTTACTCAACAGAAATGCTCTGGAAGGATCGTATTTGGATAGGATTCTGGTTAATCAAATTCTGTTTTAAATGAATTGAGGACTGTGTTAATGGAAATGCAGGGTGAATTATCTTGTAAAAGAAATAATAATTCCCTAATAATCTATTTTTTAAATCTGTATTTGCTTTAGCCTGAAGTTCCCAATTTACAAATGAATTGCCTAAAGGTAACTTATAATTTGTTTGATTGGAAGGTAATTTCCCATGGAAACAATGCTATAAATTTTGGTCAGGCCCTAGAGCAGCCCACCGAAGTCTATTTAAGCTATAGTGAAAAGAAGGATTGGTAGTAATAGAAAGGCCTGAACTCTTGAAGATCCTAAACTTTATTCTGAGCTCTGGACCTGATCCCTGACTCTCTCTGAGCTTTGTTTCTGATCTCTAAACTCCTTGGAAGCTCAGGGCTGCTGGAACCCTTAGCTCTGACCTGAATCAGTAAACCCTTCTAAAGCCTGAACCCCTCTGAGCCTTAAATATTCTGGGTGCCTAATCCTCTCTAACCCTTAGCTTGAGCCTTGAAAAGAGGAACATTAAAGGGTACAGACATGGGAGGACGAGGGGTACCATGGTTTGAAGCCCTAGTAGTGGAAGCAGGGGCTACTTGGCAATTACAGCAGCTTCTATATCAGTGGTGTGTGTGTGTGTGTGTGTGTGTGTGTGTGTGTGTGTGTGTGTGTGTATTGAGCTCCAAGAGTAAAGTACCATGGCAATGTAGAAACAATCATTGAAACAAACAGATTGCTGATCCACTGAGTCTTTGTTAGTAGAGGTCTTCCTGTGCACTCATTTTATTGATTTATTAGGTCTTCATCTTTCTTGATCTCTGCTGTCTTAAATAAATTCAATCTCCTCCTCATTTATAATATTCCCTCTATAGATTGTTGTGATGCTGCTCTCTCCTGGTTCTTTTCCAATCAACTAGACTACTGCTTCTCAAGCTCCTTGCTCAAGGTAATGATCACTAAACATGGGAGTTCCCAATTGATCAGATTGAGCCCTCTTCTTTTCTCCTTCTTACTCTCTGGCTTGAATATCCCATTAAGTCTCATGGGTTCAATTGTCATCTTAATTCAAGTGATTCCCAGATGTGTATTTACTTGTCTTTTTGAAGATTCAGTTTTATATTACCAAGTGCCTTCTGATCAAATTTCAAACTCAGTAAGTCCAAAATAAAACTCATTATCTCTTTCTCTCTATATTATATTCTCTCTCTGTCTCTCACCTTCCCCTCCTTCCTTTTCTCTCTGTCTCTGTGTATGTGTGTGTGTATGTGCCTATCTGCTGTCTTTCTCTCTTCCCCCCACCAATCCTTCCTCCCCTTCCAAATTTGCTATTATTTTATTTTTCAAGTTATCCAAACATGTCATCTTTGACTCCTCACTTTTACCTTACTACATCCAATCTTTTGCCAGGTCTTGTTTCTATCCTCACAATATTTTTCATAATCACTTCCTTCTCTACACTCAGATATACACTATCCTGGTACAGGATCTAATCACTTAGCTCTGAAACTCTTACAACTGATGACTTTATGCAACTCTGACTCACTCAAATCCAAGTCTCTCAAAAGTCAAGATAGTACCTATGATGTCAACGATCCCTCTGGAAAAAAAATGGAGGATGAGCAACAGCCTTCTGATTAGTATTTCTGCCTCAAGTCTCTCCCCAGTCCAATCCATCTTCTATTCAGCTGCCAAAATGATCTTCCAAAAGCACAGATGTGATCATGTCTACTCCCAGATCCAATATAGCATCTTCTGTTTGAGCCCTTCACAACTGGGTCCCTCCTGTTTTTCTAGTCTCCTTCTTCCTTACACTGGCCTCCTGGTTGTTTGTCACACAAAACATTGCATCTCCTGACTCGGAAAATTTTCATTGGCTCTCCTCCATGTCTGGAGTGCTTTCCTCCTTTACCTTTGTCTCCTGGGCTTCCTTCAAGGCTCAGCTCAGACCATTTCCTGTATCAAGCCTGTTTTGGTCCACCTGGCCCCTGCCCCACAATCCTTTCTCTTTGAGATTATCTCCAATTTAAGTGTATCTTACATGTGCAGTTGTTTTCATGTTTTCTCTTGCTTTAAAATGGGAGCTCCCTGATGGCAGAGAATATTTTTGTCTTTTTTTGAATCCCCAGCACTTAAACATGTGTCTGTCACATAGTTAAATAAATATTTGTCTACTGATTGAATCTTCTATATACTCCGCCCTTTGTGTCTGGATTATGTTGTCTAAATGTTGTTCACCACTTGTAAGTCAAGACATCACCCTTCTGATGTCATTGGTCCTCTTTGAGAATGAAGGATGAACAACAATCCAGTATAGTGGAGTCTCTTCTCCAACTTATTTCTGCCCCTGGTTTCACTTTTATTTTCCCTGCCAATTCCCCTGTACTTTCTATTTACCTTTCTATTTAAAACTCCTCTCTTCCTGCTGAAATCTTTCCTTCTGCTAATTCCTGTCATTTGAAATTACCTTCAATTTCCTTTGTATATAGCTTGTATTTTTATACTTCTTGACTCTTCCCAATTAGAATGCAAGAAACGATGCAGGTAATAAGGTAAAAAAAAAAAAGTCCGGTTGGCTGATTGAGTGTCATCAGCACTCTAGGGAGTGTCTCCAGATTCATGCATAAAGTACTTTATTTGATTTTTAAAGCCCTTCACAATCTGACCCCTTTGGATACTTCCAGTCTTGTACTTTACTCTGTTCCACATTATACCAGACACTAAGGTCCTTTTTCAAACTAAACTGCAAAGCTTTTCAACTCTACTGCTGAGAGTTGGGCTAGCCACATTGTTCAGTTGTCAAATGTACGCTTGCTAAAAATATTATTTTATGGAGAACTCACACGTGGTGATCGCTCATAAGGTGATTAGAAAAAATGACATAAGAACTCCCTCAAGAACTCTATTAAAAACTTTAGAATCTACTGTATGACATGGGAGACATTGGCACAGGACCTCCTAGCATGGCATTCGCCCATCAGAGAAGGTGCTGGGCTCTATGAGCAAAGCAGAACTGAATTAGCTCAGAAGAAACACAAGATGTGAAAAGTTAGACAAGCTACCCCAAATGTTCCAGGAACTATTTGTGTCCTACCTGTGGCAGAGCATTCTGAGCTCATATTGGTCTGTTCAGCCACAGTTGGACACACTGTAACTTGACTCTAACATAATGATGTTACTTTGGTTCTCTTTGAGAATGAATAACAACAACCATCCACATTATCTAAGATATAGACACATTGTTCTATTCCTCACATCTGATATTTGATTTCCCATCACCTAGTGGTCCCCTAGGCTAGAATGCTTGACTTTCTCACATTCATCTTGGAAAATTACTGACTTTTTTCAAAACTCAACTCAAATCTTACCTTTTCTTAAGAGACTTTTCTTAGTCTTGTCTGGTAGCTAGTTCCTTCTTCTTTTAGATTATCTTCTATCTACTCTGTATGTATATATACATATATTATTATATGATATGATATGATTTGTATTGTATTGATTGTATTATATATAATCATGTTATGTTATATTATAGTGTGGTGTGATATATGGTATTATATATTATATCATATCATTTATATTATATATCAATATAATGCATAATGTGATATAATAATGAAAATGATGGTAAAGTAATACATGATAATATAGCATAATACAATACTTTTTCAATGTGTTATTATAATGTTATGTAATGATGATGATGACCATAATAGTAGCTTTAATTTGTATAGCAAGATAGCTACGTGGCACAGTAGATAGAGTGCTGAGCTTGGAGTCAGGAATCAGACTTCAGACACTTCTTAGATGCATGACCCTGGACAAGTCACTTAACTATGCTTACCTCAGTTTCCTCATCTGTAAAATGAGCTGGAAAAGAAATGCCAGATGATTCCAGTATCTTTTACAAGAAAACTCCAAGTGGGGCTATGAAGGGTTGGACATTTTTGAGCAATAAAATAAAAATTTATATAGAATTTACTATGCATCAGACATTGTACTAAGCACAGGGCAATTGCTATATCATTTGATCCTCACAACAGCCCTGGGAGATTAAGTGTAATTATTCCCATTTTATAGATGCAGAAACTAAGACTAACAGGAGTGACTCATCCAGTGTCACACAACTGTGGAGTTTTTGAGGTAAGATTTGAACTCAAATCTTTCTAATTCTAGGTCCACTCTACCACCTATAATTTTATTTATATAGTTTTTCCACATCTCTCCCTTTAGAATATGAGATCTTTAAGATCAAGAACTGATTTTTTTCCCTTTTTTTGGTCTATCCAATGCTTTCATAAATGCTTGTTGACCAGACTGATAGATAATTAAGTAGTCAAGCAATGCAGTTAACCAATCAATAAAGCATAAATATCTACTCTGGAGGTTGGGCTCATAATTAGGAATGGAGAGTCAGTTGCATAAAACCACGGCATTGCTTACTCCCACAAGAATTCTAGTGGCTTCTCCATTTACAGGAATGGAATTGGACTTATCCATTTATCCTCATGAATTTCTTCTTGCAACCAAAAATAACCTGGAATAATCATGCTTGAGATAATAGTGAGAACAAAAATGACTACTTATGTTCTACTACAAAATTTATTAAATGGTTCTATATACATTGTATTTGGCAGTTTATTTGACACAGAATTGGTTTCATTATCTTCAGGGAACTATATTTGCTCTTAAATGGAAAGTTGGTAGAATTCCAACCAGAAAACCAGCAGCTTTGGCTATTTCTGTGGGGTGAGGGTCTCTGAAGATAGGTATTGTGAATTCTGATTATGGTCTTTCAAAGGTCATAGTATGTTAGGATCATAGATTTAGAGTTGATTATAATTGTAGAGTACATCTAGTCCAATCCTCCAAAATACATGTGAATAATCTGAGATACGGAGAAGTTAAATGATTTGTTGAAAATCATATAGGTAATAGATGGCAGAGTCAGGAATTAATCCCAGTTGCCCTGTCTACAAATTAAAAGTTCTTTATATGAAATCATGCATGGCTGCTTTATTAAACCATCTCATTTTGTAATTAGCATATGGCCCATGGGAAGTGTGTCCAGAGTCTCTCTTGCCAGGGACAGATTCTAAAAAGTATCATAGTTGAGTATCTTTAATATGTCAATCAGGGTAAGACCAGGACT
>JAJPUD010012723.1:0-47915 GCA_023553655.1 Myrmecobius fasciatus | reverse complement strand
TATTAAGGTGATAACAAGAAATGTTGCAGAAGAGAAAGAAGGGGGGGGACTGTATGGTATTTACAAAGGAACATTCTTTTATCCAAAACTTGATTTGGTAAACAGTATCAGCATCTTCACAGAAATCAAGAATGACCCATTTAAAGCAGAGTTCACAAAAGCATTCAGCAGTGGCTAGTCTTAATTGAACTGTATGTAATAATGGAAAGAACAGTGGACTTAAGTCAGAAAATCAGGTTCTAGTGCTGGCTCCGCCTCAAATAAGGTTGTGTAATCTTGGATAATAACTTTTACCCCAGGGACTCAGTTGTCTTCTCTAAGACATGAAGAAGCTGTGCTAAAGAATATCCAAGATCTTTTCCACCTCTAAGCTTCTAGACCTGACCTAAATTTTGTCACTTGAAGATAAAAACTCTGAAATGCCAAGAGAAAGTAAGTTGCTGGTTTAATTGGTAAGGGAGAGTCCAGTTTATTTTGGTGGCTCAGAGACTGTCTCTCAAAACTACCAAATTGTGAATTTCCAGGGAACAGAAATGTGCTTTTGGCATTTTCCTTTTCTTTAGATGTAGACATACAGGGCCAAGACCAGACAGCATCACCAAGATGTCTGTCCTAGGAAGAAAATTGCCCTAATATTAATCTAAGCTACTTTCAAGTGAATCAGGGCCCCCAATAATTTCTTCTTACTTACAAGTAAAAACCAGTTACTCACTTTGGTTGTCTAGTCCAAAAATCAGTGACTTCAGGAGCCCAGAACCAAATTTCTGGTCAGTACCAGTCCAACCTTCCAAGTGTCCATGCTACAAAGTATTCTTATTCTGAGGATGTGTCATTTAGAAGTCCTCTCTTTCCCCATCCTCACCTTCCACTCATCATCACTTCCTTCCTCTCCTTGTGTTCTTCCATGCATTTCAAAATCCTTCAAATGACTAGAACTGTCAGGCTTCCACAACATTTGTCCAATAACCTCATTTGGTCTAGAAGCCAGAGATCCTGTTTCTGAGAGTGAACTGAGAACAACTTGTCCAAAGAGCTAGGATGAAGACAGACCCAGGAGGAGCTGAGGATCTAAATTCAGACCTGGGGTTCTCAAAAAATAAAAGCAAACCTTTTAAAATTGTTATTGTAAATTGATGATAAAATCATTGACTTTCTACTTTTTTGAGGTAAGAAAATCCTTCTATTCTTTGAACTCAGGGCCCAAAGGGAACAAACCAATCTGCGCATTTTGTTGTAGGGTCCTTCAAATGCCATCCTTTGGGACCTGTATTTTACCACTCCCTTTTTCTCTAAGAGGTTCCTATATCTAGCCCAGCAGACTTGTCTCTTTGGGATTTGCACAGAGATGTGCTCAGTTCTTTCCCCACAACTCTTCCTTTTCTTTTCTCCTCTCTTCTCTTCCTGCTCTTCTTAGACTCACTGACTGCTCCAAATCACCAAAATCAAAAAGAAAAGCAGCCAATCATTTAATTTCTAAGCTCTTTAAAGGTGGAAGTTGTTGAACTGGGTTGACCTAAAAAGGGCCAGAGGGATAACCCTCACCATCACGAGTTGGATTTTCCCCCCCCTTCTCTCCAATCCCACCTTCTTTCTGCTTTCTTTGTTCAGTTTCCATATCTTGCCTCCTCACCTTGCAGTTGTCCTTTCCCTCTCTCATCTTCCCCTTGCCCCTACCCTGCCAAAGATGAAACCCACCACAAAGAAACCCCATCCAAATCCTTCTTTCCACTCTGAAAACATGTAGCATTTTATAGAATGAGGTCCTCTTTTGCTACAGTGGCCTGATTTACATAGATTTACATAGCTCACAGGTTTCTGGGATTGGGAGGAGGTAAAGAGAGTGGATTTTTTTTTAATTCCCTTTCCTCTAAATGGAATTGTATTTATTTATTTTATTTTTTTTCTCCCAGTCTGTTCTGTTGCCTTTAGAGGTGTTGGCTTCCTTAGGTGTTTCTGCTGAATTCTTCCTGGTGGGTTGGGACAGGGTGGGGCAGAACAGAAAAGAGAGACTTGAATACTCACCTGTAACTTGATCTAGCCCTAATCACCCCAGGAAAAATGGCAAATGGGTAGGTGTGCAAGTGGGTAATTGTGGGAGCTTATTGTGCAAGACCTTCATATGAGCTGGCCAACATCCACCCACCATTTTTGCCTGAGCTGGCAAGAAAAGAACTTGTAAGCTACAACCTTTGGGCTGAGGAAGGCAAAAGGGCTGACCTTTCAGTCCTGCCATTTAGCCTCTGGAAACAGTCGGCTAATTTTGCTCCTAAGCCTGTTTAGAGTAGCAGGATTTATGCTGCAACCAAAAAAAAAAAATCATAGGAATAAATGTCCCTAGAAATTCATAGATATCAGTCAGAGAAAGGATCTGTGGTGGTCATTGTAGTACTACCTTCTCATTTTAAAGTTGAGGAACCTGGGACCCAGAAATGAATAGTGGACCTGCCCCAATCACAGATCTAGTTAAACAGCAGAGCCAAGACTCAAACCCAGGCCTCCTGACTCCAAAGTTTTTCTCTATTACACTTTCATTGTGTTTTTAAAGTTTCCTATGTCCAGATACACAATATACCTTCCCCATAATCCTCTCTTTGACATTCCTAACCTCATACTCTAATACCCATTATTCCTTTAATAGAATATAATGGAGATTTTTTTTTAACAAAGCTCCACATATTCCAAAGTAGAGAACTCATCTCTTTTAGGAATACCCCCAACCTTCTAATTAATTGCTCTCTCTGGTTTGAGTCTCTCCCCACTCAGGCACAGACTACACAGATTGCCAAAGTGATTTTCCTAAAGAATAGTTCTGCTTCATGTTATCCCTGAACTCAGTCATCTACAATGGCTCCCAATTACTTCTTTGTTTAGTTGTTCACAACCTGGCCAATCCCAACCTTTCCAATTTTCTTGCCCATTACTCTTCTCCATGTGTTTTCTGTATGTATGTATGTGCATGAATGAATGAATAAAAGTTATTAAGCTCTTACTCTGTACAAAGCACTGGAGATACAAACAGAAAAGCAAGATAGTCTCATGCTGTCCTATGTGCTGTTCCTTGCATATGACTCCATCTTCCATCTCCGGGTCTCTGTACTACCTGTTCCCTACATCCTTCATATCCATATCCTAGAATCCCAAGCTTCTTTCAAGACTCAGTTCAAATGCCATTTTCTGCAGATGGTCTTTCCCAGATTCCACAGGGGTCAATATCTTCCACTCTAAAGTTACTTTTCATTTACTCTGCATGTATCTTGTATGTGCCAAGTAACATACAAGTAGCATAACATGCCTATACCCATTAGGATGTAAGCTTCTTGAGGACAGGAGTTTCTGATTTTGTTGCTGTTTGTTTCCCTAGTACTTAGCACAGTTCCTATCACATGAATGAACAAAGGAATGGTTGAATGATAAAGCATTTATTAAGCTCTTACAAAAAGCAAAGATAGAAAGCAGGGCATTGAGAAGACATGGCCAAGTAATGTGGAACATTGTAAATACTTGAAAAATACTTGTTAGTTGATTCTCTAATTTTTAAAAATGAAAACCTAAAGCTCTGCCTTGCTGTTAAAACCTGAACAAGCTTCTTTGTCTCTGGTGCTATGGATTTCAAGTCTATAAGTTTTCATTTCCTTTTACCAGATCAACTCTTTCCATTGAATGTAAGCCCCAATAGTAAAAATACATCTACATTAGTGAGAAAATCCTTTGTATTATATGTTATTAGTGTATCAGAATCATACAAAGAGTATGTGCAGAGATAGACTCATAAACTCTAAATATAAATTTACACAAACATATATTAAGACAAACTTTTCTACAAATATAAATGTTTGTTGACTGACTGGTCCCTTTCTCTGTATCACATGTCCTCTGGATGAAGGATATTCAGTTCAATGGAAGGGGGCCCCTTCCCCTGTTCCCCCCATTGTAGGGCAATGGTGTCAATTCAAATAAAAGGGGAGAGGTAAAAAGGGTTGACTTAGAAAAACAATTGCCATTATCTTTGTTTTATTATCTTTTATTAAATATTTCCCAATTACATTTTAATAAGGTTTGGGTGGGATTATTGGCTTCTTGAGGCTAAGGCTTTGGCATTTGTTACCCCTGTTCTAGGTATATATAATATACATATCTATCTGTCTATCTATGCACATACATACATATAACCAAGGAATTACCAGCAAATGTTTAACAGAGTGGGGTGATGTATGTGCACTTGTTTTTAAATTTGGGCAATTAGGCCAGTGCACACTGGCCCTGGAATCAGGAGGATCTGGAGTTCAAATCTGACCTCAGACAGTTGACATTTTACTAGTTGTGTGATCCTGAGCAAATCACTTAATCCCAATTGCCCCCCCCCAAAAGAAACAAGTTTAATCTGAATTATTAATACTTTCTTAAGTCTAAACAATCAACAAAATAATAAACCAACCTTTGTTATATAGGCATTGCTAATTATAGAAGTATAAATGTTCACATTGAAATTTTTGTAAAGGCTCTCAAAGCCATTTAGAGCTGGCTCCAGCACACCACTTGCATATAATCCTCTTTTTTTTAATTTCATTTTTATTTTTAACCTTTCTCAGAGATCCATAATATTTAAATTTTTTTATTTAAATCCATTCCCAAGAGCTTAAAAAAGTAGTTGAGTGTTTATTCCATTTTATAGATGTTAAATCATGGCTTAGGCAGTTGTAGAGATTTCATGTCACAGTAAATCTATGATGTAGCTAAGTCTCCAAACCCCAGGATTGCAGAATTCTAAGTCTAGTGTCATGTCCAGACCAGTACTCAGTGTGTCTCACCATCCCTTTCTTTAAGGGGCTGTTGGAAGAGGGAAGGAGAAAATTCATAGAACTTTCTCAGCTGATGAGTTGAGAAGCCTTTAGGAGAGGAGTGAACTCAGAGAAGAAAAAAATCAGTTCCTTGTCTCATTCAAAGTCATTCCTCTCCTGAAGTCCTTGGAGTCTCCATCCACCTCTGCTTCCCTCGTGGCATACCTGATTACAGAGTGTTCCCTTGACATCTCCAGTTTTATCTCTAGGTTCCTTTACATGCTATGGCCTGATCCTCTGTGGTTAACTATGAAGACCCAAAGAGGAAGATGATGATTTTGGAGAGACTTGGGACAGAAAAGGGGAAGCAGGTTCACAATCTGAGCATCTCATGTGTGATTCTCAAACTCATATGAGATGTTAGGAGACATTAATAAGAACCTCTCTAGCAATCAAGTATGAATTAGAATTCCTATGAATTATCTGGGTTTATTTTAGGTTTCAACTCCCTTTTGGGTATTTCAGTAACAGAACTAAATCAATCTAATTTTTAAAATTATAAAATAAGCATACCCCCCAAATATCTTCAATAAATCAATGTTTGTTGAATTCCCAGTCAATGCCTATTGTGACAAGTTTTAGGAATATAAAGATGGAATACTGTCCTCAGAAAGTTTATAGTCTATTTTAATCCAACTCAATTCAACACATTATTTTAAAGTACCTTTTATGTCAGAACAAATGTGGCAGAATAGGATATGGACAATCAAATGAATAACTGAAAGGAATTGGAAGTCCTAAAGTCAGCAGGCCTGGGGACTAGTGTTGGTGACCTCTGGAAGGTAATTTTCCCTCTCTGGGTCTCAGTTTCCTGATCTGTAAAACTGGAGGGCTTGAACAAAATAACCCCTTGAGTCCTTTCCAACTCAAAAAATCTCTGACTCTATAAGAATATGCAAAGAAGAGTGGGTGCAATAAGCAGAAGCATATTCTTCGTCCTTTTCCTTCTTCCCATCCCATGCCATCTGCCTCACTGTGCTTGGAATGTGGATGTTCCTAATGGGCAGAATTATGTCTTGTGGAGCCTACTTTTGCAGAGCGCCAGTCCATAAAGGTTATTTGGCTGCCTTAAGCAGGGCCTGTTAACACAAAGCTGATTTCTGTTCAAATGTATCATTTCTCTTCTTTTGTCATTTCCCTCTGCTCAGCCTTCAGGTGGAACTTGGGAAGGGGAAGGGCTGGTCAATGTTAACTTCGGCTTCCTCTGAAGACAAAGCAAACAGGGGAAGCAGGGTCTCTCTTTGCTCCCTTCCTCTCTGGCTCATTCTGCTCCAAGCTGGGCTCTGGGATCAGGACAACCTTCTTCCTTTCCCTTGTAATCCAAACTCCCTTTCATAGTTTCCAGGGGAACAACTCCTGAGGCTTGCTCCATGCCTCCATTTCTTCCAGGCCCCTCCCTCCCTGTCTCCCCTGCTTCCTCATTCCGAGCCCTAGGGAGAAAACAGACGAGCTCTGTTCCTTGGTGGTGCTGGACACAGAGGGGACTGCCAGCTACAATCTTCACTCCTGAGTCAGGGACTAGCTTCGGGAAGGAAAGCCAACAGGCCTCTCTTACTGGGTCCTGTGGTTCCCTCATACAGCAAAGTGTTTAGTAACTAGAAGAATGTGTGGTAGGCTGTTTTTGTTTTTGTTTTTTGGTTAAAAACATAAACCAAAGTGGGAGTAATAAAGTCTGGCAAATGAGATCTGGTTGCAAAACTTAAAAATTAATTTGTTGCTATTAATAACATTTGTGGAGTTTCTAAATTGAAAACTGACAAAAGTTAAGTGCCTTATAGGGAACATGGCTCAATAGTCAATTCAGAAAGTACACGGACCCATAGGCTAATCAAGAAGATGAATCCCTATAAGGTATGATTTGAGTCTGGGATCTACCACCCAGATGCTATTCCTGTGGCTATCAGAGAGTCAAATTCCTTGTCCTCTGTGTTCTTTTTGTAAAAATGAGCAGAGGAGTGAACTAGGTAGTTTCTCAGGTTCCTTCTAGGTTTAATTTTCTATGAATTTAAGGATCACGTATGCAGGATGATCTTGTACACAGCTCAAGGCAGCTCAAGACCTGAGCTCAATTTTGCCATTAACACTTGCTATGTCTTTGAATAACACCATCTTTCTGCACCTCATTTCCTTCATCTGTAGGATGGGCACATGGCCAACTCTTCCTTCATCTTGCTAATAATAGTATTGTCCTTCAGAGATGAAAGTGACATTACTGATCTGTGCCCATGAAGAAGAGAATGTGGGTGACAAAATAAAACATAAAAGAAATAAAACGTAAACACGGAGTGCATCTCTGTGCTTTGTCATATGCTCGCACAGAATGTTCCTCACCTGTGTACATACATTCCTCCACATCCCTGCTTTGACCCACATCTCAGTGCGGCTGCATTAAAGGGAGCTTCAAATCTCGGCTGAACGATTGTGTCAAGGAACCACTGGTCAAAGTGGTGACTGACAGCTGTTCCCATTTCTGTCCTCTGCTCCAAACATTCTCATGCTTCTCCCTTACCTACAGAGGAAGAAATGTTCAAGTTCCTTGGATTGAGTTTAATGCCTTTCACAATCTGGCAACACTCTACCTAACTAACCTGATTTCCCATCTCTCCTCCACTCCACACAGGCTCAGTCAGTCAACAGGCAAATATCTACAAACTTATGCGTTATGCACTATGTGCTAAGCACTGTTCTAAATTCTGAGAATACAAATACAAGAAAACTGCACATGCATAATCTATATCAAACTGCTTACCTTCTCAAGGAAGGGGGAAGGAAAGGAGAGAGAAAATTTAGGATTTAAAAGTTTAAAAAAAGTGGTAAAAATTGTTCTTTACATGTATTTGGGAAAAAATATTAAAATGTTCAATTCCCCCCCCACCTCCTCCCACCCCCACACAAATATAAGCCAAAAGGAAGTCATTCCTTCCCCTCAAGGAGCTGACATTCTAATGAGGGAAGACAATGCATAAAAGAAAGATATGAAGAGGGATGAGGGTGAGGAAATTGCTGATGGAGGAGACACACTGGAGAAATCCTGATTGCAGTTTGAAAAATGAAGCTAGAGTTTGCTGTGGTGCCCTTCTTAAATGGAGGCTCTGGGAAGAGCCCAGTCAGAGGGAGGGGGCTGGAAGGATATGAACTCCAGGGCTGAAGCGATCTTCCAGGATGGAGAGTTTTCTAGGGCGTGATGTCCAAGTCCAACGTGTAGCCGGTTGGGAAATGAGGCTGGTCTTTTCACTGTTCCTAGTTCATGCCTCCTACACTTGCCCCTTCTGTTCTTTTGCTTCCTCCCTCCCAAAAGACCTTCCCTAGCTTCTTTACCCACAAGAAATCCTACTGGCTCTTAAGCCCAACCTTTCCTTTTCCAAAAAGATTTCCCTGGCTACTGCAGCCTACGCTGATCTGCCAGGTAGGCAGCTATGGTGGATGGTAGCCCTGGAGAGCTCTTTAGAGTCAAGTGACCTGGATTTGAATGCTGGTTCTATTATTTACTACCTGTGTGATGCTAGCTAAGTCAATCTCTCTGAATCCTAGTTTCTTCATCTGAGCAGGTTGGATTAAATAATCATTAAAGTCCCTTCTGCCTCCCTTGAGTCTCTGATTATATTCTTGTTACCCCAAATAGACTGTAAGCTCTTGGGGGCCAGGAATCATGCCTAATATTTACCCTTTTTCCCCAGTAGCACCAACACAGAGCACATGCAGTCATTGAATAACTGCTTGGCTGGTTGGTGATGGGGCCAGATTTTTAATACTCTTTCTTAAGAACCAGACAGTTTTCTCTCTGCTAGAGGATCTGAGAAAGAAGGGAGAGAGCTTTTCTTAGATTTATTTATAATGTCTCTGTAGTTTCTTGGTTGTTGTTTTTTTGTTTGTTTTGTTTGCTTGCTTTTTTTTTATGAAAAAGTTGAGGGCAATAGACTTCCATGGGGATATGTGAGCAGTTTGAATTGTCAGACCTTAGGTTTTCCCCACTTAACCTCTGAGATGGTAAAGCTTTATGTACAAATTTTTTAGAAATGTTTGGGACAGAATTATAGGGCCTAAGACCCCAAAGGAGAATCTGGCATTCAAATGAGTTCCCTCCCTTCTGTTTTTTTTTTTTTTCAAGGCTAGATACTTGTTAAAGTAGATCTTTGCTGTGGAGTAGTTGAATCCATCAGATCATTCTTCCCATTTGTAAGTTCTACAAGGTCAGAAACAAGATTTAATAATAATAGTTCACAAATACATAGATTTTTACAGATTACAAAGAGCTTTCCTCACAACTCCATGGGGTAGGAATTACAAGTAACAGTGCCCCCCTTTTACAGACAAACTAATACCTAGAGAATTTAAGTGATTTGTCTAAAGTCACAAAGCTAGTGACCATCAGAGTCAGGACATAAATCCAGATCTTACATAATCATGGTTTCCAGATAGGAGAATTAGATGTTGTCCAATCCAGCCATTCCACTTTACATATGGGGAGTCTGAGGCCCAGGAAAGTTAAGTGACCTACCAAGGTCATGATTATCCGAGTTCAGTGTCTTTTCTATAATGCTATCCACTTTCTCTAGAGCCAGGTCTGCATTTTTCATTAAAGCTTAGTACAATGTCATGCATGTAGCAAGTACTGGGGAAATTAATTTAACTGAAAGGAAAAATCGTGAGCTACAGAGGCCGTGTCACTCAAGATCCCCCCTGGAAGTCAGAGAGAAGAGTGGGGTTATGACTTCCTTATAGATAACCCCCATCAAAGAAAAAACCCAGTTCCCAAGGCTCTCAAAAAGCCCATTCACTTGCAGAAATATGCGTTATCCCTGCCCTTATTTCCCAATCCTATTCTAGCCTTGCCAGTCTCCCTAACCTTCTTCTCTTCCTTCTATTCCCTATCTCATAAGGCTAAGAACAGCAGTGTCTGCTCACAGAAAACATACTCAAAGTTTCTACATCAATGCAGAGAGAGACCTATGAAAGGAATTACAAAAGGGACCAGAAGTGAGAGGAGGATATTTCTATTGTTTACCAGCCAGTCAAGGTTTTAAGTACCTTCTACAAGCCTAGCCCTGTATTTGAGTATACAGAGCATGGTCCCTGTCCTCCAGGGACTTATAATCTTGCTGAGGATGGAGCATAACTAATAGAAAACAATTAAAGAATGATTGAATGCTCAGCCATGTGACATTGACTAAGTTTAGAAAGAATTCAGGAAAAGAGAACAAGCTGGGATAATGCAGTCAGGGAAGTCTTCATGAAAGAGGCAAAATTTGAGGTGGACCTTAAAGGATGATTGGGTTTAGAGTAAATGGAAGAACAGAGAGAAAGAAAGACAGACAGACACAGATAGAAAGACACAGAGACAGAAAAACAGAGACAGAGAGACAGAAACAGAGAGAGACAGAGGCAGAGACAGAGGCAGACAGAGAGAAAGAGAGACACACAGAGAGAATCCAGAAGTGAAATTATGGGGGGGAGGGAGAGGTCATAAGAACAAAGACATCAGAAATATGATTGTGAATGATTTTAGTGTATCTGTAGGTAGGATAAGAGTAGGAGACAAAGTCTAATAATCAAGGTGAAGCCAGATTGTGGAAGACTTTGAAAGCTTAGACTCATATACAGAAGGAAAAAGGGGGATGTTGTGAGTTTGTGAGCAAGGGGGTCAGAGTCAGAGATGTGCTCTGGGAAGGTTAGCTTGGCCACAGCCTCCAAATTGTCCAGTGGATCAGTGCCTAGACCAAGCCATTCTAGGTCTCCAGGTCATAGAACATGGAAGTAGCAACAATGATACAATGACAAGGGCATGAGATGTGGTGTTAGAGAACATTGCTTTTAATATACCTTTTGCTGATTATTACGTGAGTAATCTTGGCCAAATCCCTTAATTTTTTTCCGCCTCAGTTTTCTCATCTGTAAATTTAGAGGGGATGAACTGGATGGTCTTTAAGGTCCTTTGCAGTTCTAAATCCTATGATCTGGTAAGCAGTATGGCCTCTGACCTCTGCTAAGATCCCCCAAGCTTTCCAGGGTGGGTGTGTGGCAAATCTCCAGTGGTGCCGTCATCCACTCCGCTTTGTCTCTACCGGAGCTTGGACTTAGGTCATCCAGAGAAGTCAGCCTCTCTGCTTCATAAAAAATCCAGTCCTGGCCCCTGCAATGAAAGATCTGTGTAGCATGGGAAAGATGTAAAACCTCTGTTCTCCTCTTCCTACTCTTTGAAGTAAAATTAATCCTTTACCAATTTCTTGGTGGTTTTATTGCCACTTAGTCTGATAATTGTTAAAGACCCAGTATTTGGGGATAAAATGAGGGATTTGGGTCCCAGCTCCAAGCTCCTCCCATTTCCTTTTCTTGTTCCTCCTAGTTTTTCTTCTCTTCTTCCCCACCCTTAATGACTGAGAAAGGTTGATCCCCAAGGGCCCAGGAAGGGAACCCTGCCTGGTGGGGGAGTTTATAATAATTCAGACAGGTCCCTTTTAGCCCTTAGTTTCCCCAGCCTGCCCCAGTCTCCAGCAAGCTGCATACTCCCTCCCTGACTCTTATTCTCAGCTCGGGTTTGATCGGCTGCCAGGATTTCCCAAATGTCAGCTGCAATGTTAGCATCTTTAAGCGAGCGCCTGAGGCTATCTTTAAGCAGAGATGCTGGGGCCCCATGCTGATGAGAACCTGGAAGAAGCTGACAGCATCCTACCTCCTGCCATTGCCAGCCCAGGAGAAGTGAGACACCCCCAGCCATCAGCTCTGGGGAGCATGTGTTCCTGCTAGTCCTTGGGACTGGAATGGCATCAGGGACTGTCTGTGTTCTGAGCCATTTTTAAAGACTGGTTACTGGTGGACTTCGCTAGGGGAACAGTGTTAGCTCCCCCCTGCCTCAAGGGCTGACTGAAAGAAGAGAATCCTGACGCTGTTCTTCCCTCTCCTTTTCTTTGGTTAAGGCAGGCAGTGGGACTCAGGGTGTCCCTGAAAGGATAGGAGCCTGGGAAGCAGAGAGGGGTATTGGGAGGGAACATGAAAGTTGGGCAGGGCTGGTATTTTCATTATTATGATAGGGGGTCAGAGAAGAACAGGCAAACATAAGACCTGTCCGATTGCTTGTCTGAAAAGATTTTTTTGAAGATATTATTCTAAAAACTTAGTAATTCTGTCTTCCATTTGCATTGTATTTAACTTTTTTCCCCAAAAACCTTGTGCTTGACCTCACAACAGTCATATGAAATAGGCATTAATAAAAATATTTAATAGGATAGGGTCAGGGGCAGAGCCATGTGGTGCATCCCATTAGGTTCACAATATATGAATAAACAAGATCTGTTTTGCATCTAACTGAAAATCTTCTCAAATCCCATCCAACTCACATCCCTTGTCCACAAGGTAAATCATCTTTCTGGGCCTCAGCTGATGGACTAATATGCCGAATAAGAAATATATTTCTGGGTGTGACCAATGTGGAAATAAGTTTTGTTTGACATATGCTTATGTGATAGGGATTCTCTATTCCTTCCCTCTCTTCCTCTCTCCCTTCCTTCCTTCTTTCCTTCTATCTTTCCTTCCTTCCTCCTTTCCTCTCTTTCCCTTCCTTTCTTCCTTCCTTTTTTCCTTCCTTCCTTCCTTCCTTCTTTTTTCCTTCTCTCACTCTGTACCTTCCTCCCTTTTTTTCCTCCCCCCTTTCTTTCTTCCTTCTTTCCTTCTTCCATTCCTTCTTCTCTCTTCTTCCCTCCTTTCTTCCTTTTTCAACAGATGAGGGAAAGAAAAAAAAGTGACTGATAATTGAAAAAATAATTTTTTAAGTGAGGGAGCTAGACTAGATGATCCCTAAAGTCCCTTTCAATTCAAAATCATGACTATTGTGAAAAACTACCAATTACTTTGTTGAACTAGACTATGCCTACAGCATTCTCTTTGCCTACCAGTATAGAAGCCCTACCAGAAAAGGAAGCACTAGCAACTCAGATCACAGGTATCGACCCACATTGCTGCCAGGGGTCAGATGATAGCACCTACCTTCTTCCTCTGCCAAATGCTGCTTGTGCTGTCACTTTGGTTGATGTGTCAGTTACTTTTCTGTAGTTGTTTTTCTTTGCCAGAAAGATCTAAGGGTAGGGATGGGTTGAGATATGAGGAAATGTCTTGCTATTTTAAAAAGGCTTCTTTTTTTTTAAAATAAGGAAAAGAAATGAAATTACTCTGGCATAAGCTACTTATAGTGAACTCATGCTGGTTCCTTGTGATCACCTTTTTTCCTTTCTAAACTCCCAGTCCAGTTGTTTGATAATCTGATCAAACTGTTGGGGACCCACATAAGGCTGTCTCTGCTTGTGGAATACACTCTTTCCCCCCTTTTGACAATCAAGACAATCATTTGTCTATCATTAGCTTTTTGGGACTCCTGTGTTCTCCAAGAATTTTCAGATTACTGCAATAGTTCAACAATTTCCTTTGTAATTTCTTTCAATACCCTGGGATCTAATTCCTCTAGGTCAAGCCATATGAACTCATTTAGATGATTTTACTTATCTTGAGCTTCAAACCCATGTTTGTTTTCACCTTTTCAATATGATTGGTCTCTTTCATATAGGAAAGTGAAGTAAGATGAGAACTGAGAAGTTCTTTATATTTAACATTTTTCTAGCACTTTATACTTTGCAAAAAGCATTTTAACATCTCATTTGAACCTCCCAACATCCCTGTGAAATATTATGGCCATCTGAAAGATGAACAAAACCGAACCTTAGAGAGGTCACAACTTGCTCAGGTCACATTGCCCTAGGGGCAGAATAGAGATTAGAACCCAGATTTCTTGACTGAAGGGCTCCTCCCTAGAGGACACCCTGTTCATCTGGATCCTCTTGGACCTTGGGCCAAGTACCTCCTGCCAAAAGCTAAACTCCACAAGCTTCTAGCCATGCTTCTATCTTTGGTGTCACCCCTGTATGCCCTGGTATTTATACAGTCAGTATCAATAGCAGTTACCACTCTGAAGGTCATTTCATCTACATCTCAGCTGACTCCTCCAAAGGAGAGCTCTTTCTGTATTCCCCAATGCTCAGATTAAACAGGGTGGTGTCAGTGTGGCATAAAGGGTATTGGCTCCTATTCTGGTTCTTGATTAATGGTGTTCCTCTGTGCCAATGGGTGCAATGGGGGCTTTTTGAATGTCATATTCTGCAGAGAAATTGCCTGTAAATAAGTGTTTGAGGCAGAGAAGATAGTTTGAAAAGCTACTCTGATTCCTTTGTTGTTTTTTGAGGGGGGAAGCAGAGGCAGACCTGTCATTTTGTTGGCAGAGGGAACAACTGGTGAGGACATTCCCTCTATCATTGCAGGTTGCCATTTGTGCTGCAATTTATAGTCTTATAGACTTTCCTGGGGCATTGAAGCTAAGTGACTTGCCCACCAGGGTCATACAGCAAGTATTTGCCATAGGTGGGACCTGGAGTCAGGTCTTTTTGACTATGAGTCAAGCTGTGCGTCTACATTGTGGGCACAGTCTCTCTCCCTGGTTCTTAAAGGATTAAAAATCAAGGTCTCAGCTTTGTCCCAGTGTTACAGAAAAAGCACAGAACCGGGTGGCGGGACGTCTGGGTACTAATCCTGGTTCTGCTACTAACTTGCTGCATGACCTTGTGTAAAACACTTCACCTCCACCCTGGGCTTCACTTCCCTCATCTGTGAAATTAGGGCATTGTGCTCCATGATCTCAAAGGTCTTTTCTGGCTCCAATATTCTATGAGTCTCTGATCTCAGCCCCATCCCACAACTTCTCCCTGATAGCTAAAGACTGGTTAAAATTGCATCACCACCATCTGTCCTCCCCCCCTCCTTCCCTCCTCACCGTGGTGTGACTTGGGGCTCCCCAGCATCATAAACATCATCTAACTCATCCCACCGGGGAGGGGAGTGGGACTTGATGTGGTGCCTCCAAACTGAGAGCTCTCAATGGATTTTCTTAAGGGAGAAGGAAGAGGTGGCGGAGAGGTTGAACCTGTGGTGACTGAAACCAGACAGGTCTGAGTGTGTCGATGCCCTCAGGAAACCTAAGGCCACAGCCAGCAAACAGAGACGTGTCCACCAGTCCAAGGGAAGCACTTCAAAATGCTGTTTGCTGTGTCCAGGGGCACAACCATGTCCAGACAGCTCAATGGCAGGTTTATTTGCCTGGAGAAAGGCATGGAGCCACACAGCATATTTTGCTCTGTGTGTGTGTGTCTGTCTGTCTGTGTCTTTCTGTCTGTCTCTGCCTCTCTCTGTCTCTGTCTCTCTACTTTCCCTCTACTTGATCTATCTTCAAGCCCCTCTATTTTTCTCCCATCTATCTAACCCAGTCCTTTCTGCTGTCTTTCTTCCCCCTCAGCCCTTCCCTCTTCCTCTCTCTCCTATGGCTCTTTTTTTTCACTCATTCCCATTTTCATTACCCTTCCTTTATCTTTCAGTTTAAAAAAATGTAAAAAATCAATTGCTTAGGGTTTGTGGGTGCTGGTAGAACTCACCCACATCTACTGAAATGGGGTACAATGAAATTGCCAGGACTGAAAACACTTTTCCCTAAGAACGAGGAAACCAAGGCTATGTGTGTGTGTGTGTGTGTGTGTGTGTGTGTGTGTGTGAAGGTGGGCACCCCAGTGCTGGAGTTTCTCTAGTCCTAAGTCGCTGAGTTTTGTGGGGGAAACAACCTTTTTCACCATCTCAGTTTTCCCACCTGGGCAATGGGGACATGCTTTTTGTTGCTAGAGATGCTTTGTGCACCCCCCCCCCCCCAAGCCCTGAAAATCTCGGTAACTGATTGCCTTGGGTGGTTGGGAGGAGAGGGCTGGCATTTGAGATGGTGGTGGAAGGCAAACCAGATTGAAAGAGGTCTAAGAAAGGCAAGACAACATTTCTTTCTCCCCCTCTCATAGCACCTCCCCCCACCCATTCCCTTTCTCTCCTCCCCTTTGTCATTGGCTCTTCCAGGGCAAATGGGCCCTTTGCAGTTCCCTGCTCTCTGTTCTATTCCTCTTTGCAGCTCTGGAGCCCCACAAGCTCCCCCCCCCTCCCCTTCCTTCTTTCCCTCCTCCTCCTCCTCCTCCTCTTTCTCTTCTTCCTCCTCCTTCTCCTCCTCCTCCACTTTCTCCTCCTCTTCCACGTCCTAGTCGCCCTCCTCCTCCAACAAAAAGCAACAAGCAGCCGTTTTTCTTTGAGTCGTTTTTAATGGTAGCTTTCCTTGCTCGCCTACTCGTCTTCCCTCCCTTCCCTGCTCTCTCCCTCTCTCTTTCGTTCTCCCTCTTTCCCTCCCTCCCTGTCTTTTTCTCTCTCCCTCTCTCAGGGGGGAAAAAAGGTCATTGCGCAAATGATTAGTCAGAGCTCAGTTGCTGTAGCAACCAGCGGCTGTAACTGGGACAGGCTCGCATTGAGGACAACAGAGAGGTCGACCATTTAGAAAGTGCTGGGGAACCAAAGCCTTTGTATTTACTTTCAAGAGGGAGTGAAAGCCTAGAGCCCTGAGCTGGCTGCTTTACTTGGAGATGGTCCTTGGCTTTTATTTTTTATTTTTAATGAATAATTTCAGTTTACCTTCTCCCCTCTCCCCTGACTCAGTATTGGGAGTGAAGGCTTACAGCTCCTCCTCCTTCTCTCCTCCTGCTCTTTTTCCTCCTCCTCCTCCTCCTCCTCTTCCTCCTCCTCTTTCTGCTCCTCCTCCTCTTCCTCCTCCTCCTCTTCCTCCTCCTCCTCTTCCTCCTCCTCCTCCTCTTCTTCCTCCTCCTCCTCTTCTTCCTCCTCCTTCTCTTCCTCCTTCTCCTTTTTCTCTTCCTCCTCCTCTCTTTCTCTTCCTCCTCCTGCTCATCCTCTTCTTCCTCCTCCCCTGCTTTTCCTGCTCATTTTCCCCTCTCTCTTCCTGTGGTTCTGCTAGTTTGTCTAGTAGACATCTTGTTTGCTCTCTGAACCCTCTTCTTCTTTCTGCTTATTGTGCCCTCTAGATATGCTCCTGGTCTGTCTGAGAGGGAAATATCTCTCCTTTCTCTCCCCTTTCTCTTCTTTCCTTTCCTTCTTTTCCTCCTTGTCTCTCCCTTCTTTTCTTCTCCTTCCTTCTCTTCTGTCTCTTTTCTTCTTACCTTCCCCTTTCTCCCTTTTCTTCTTCCCCTTCCTTCCTTTTCTTTTTTTGTCATATTCCTCTTCTCTTCTTCTGCTTCTCTTGTCTTTCTTTTCTTTTCCTCCTTTCTCTTCTTCCTGTTCTTTCTCTTCCATCCCCTTCTCTTCTACCTTTCCCTTCCTTTCTTCTGTTTATTCTCCCCTTCTTTTTTATCTCTTTTCTTTCCTTCCTCTTCTTTTCTTTTTCTTCCCCTTCCCTAGGGTGGTGAAAGCAGATGGAAACTGGGAAGTTCCCCCCACCCCCATTGCCTTGTGATGCTCTCTGGCTCAGCCTGCCTTCCCTTCTCAATTCCAACACATACATTCATCCCTCTACCCATCTACCCCAGTGAAAACTTCAGACTTTGGGAGAGGGTGCCTTTCCCAGAATGCCTGGGGCTTTGTACCACTGAGGTGGGAATACCAGATCAAGGTCCTATCCTCAGACACTCATTTACTCGACATACCTTGTCTATCTACTCTGTGCAGCAGTGTGCTCTGCAAGATGACATTCAAAGATGAGTATGACATGGTACCTGCTCTCACAAGAGTTTCTATTTAGGAATGGAAGCAAGTCACCTTCACTTACACAAAAGAGAATTTACACAGGGTCTCATTAAATGCTAAAGTATAAAATAGTAAGTACCATTGAGGTATAGGGCAGATGTCTGGGCTGAGTGGTCTGGAAAGGCTTCAGGGGACATGTTACTTGGGTGTGGTCTTGAAGGAAAGGCAAAATTCATCTGGGCAGAAAAGAGAGAGGCGGCTCATTTTATTTACCCTCAAATTCTTCTCTCTCTCAAACTTCTTCCTTTCTGTTGATAGAACCAAATCCTCCTAGTCACCCAGGTTTCCCTCTCCATATCCTTCGATATCCATTGATTTGCCAAGTCTTGCTGATCACACTTTCTTTTCCATTAAAGCTTTTTATTTTTAAAAGATATGATGGATAATTTTTCAACATGTACCCTTACAAAACTTTGCGTTCCAAATTTTCCCCTCCTTCCCCCCACCCCTTCCTCTAGGTGGCAAGCAATCCAAAATATGTTAAACATGCTAAAATATATGTTAAAACCAACATATGTATACATATTCATACAATAATCTTGTTGCACAAGAAAAATCAAATCAAAAAGAAAAAAATGAGAAAGAAAACAAAATGTAAACAAACACCAACAAAAAAAGTAAAAATACTATGTTGTGATCTAGTTCTCTGGGTGCCAATGTGATAGCTCTCACAAGACCATTGAAACTGACCTGAATCACCTCACTGTTGAAAAGAGCCACGTCAGAATTGATCATCATATAGTCTTGTTTCTGTGTACAGTGATCTCTGGTTCTGCTAATTTCTTTCAGCATCAGTTTCATGCAAATCTCTCCAGGCCTCTCTGAAATCGTCCTGCTGCTCATTTCTTACAGAGCAATAATATTTCATAATATTCATATACCATAATTTATTCAGCCACTCTCCAATTGATGGGCATCCATTCAGTTTCGAGTTTCTAGCCACTACAAAAAGGGCTGCCACAAACATTCTTGCACATGTGGGTCCCTTTCCTTCCTTTAAGATCTCTTTGGGATATAATCCCAGAAGAAGCACTGCTGGCTGTTCACACTTTCAAGACAACTCACATATGTCCTCTTCTCTCCACTCATATAGTATACATTAGTTTAGGTAGGTCTTTATCGACTTTCACCCAGATTATTGCAAGAACCTCTTAATTGGTCTCCCTCCTTCTGCCTCTTCCTTTTTCAACTGGTCTAGACTATTGCCATTCTTCAGATCAACTCAGATCATAGGATTTAGAGCTGCAATGTCCATAACTATGACATACAATATTCTATTCTATTAGAGTTATGAAACAAATTACTCTGTGCAGCATGAAAAGGAAGGTTAATATTTATTGAGGGGGATATGGAAGGTTCCAATAGAAGATATGATATCTGAGCTTGAGTGGGAAGTTAACAGGTAAGGAGATTGAAGAAGCAAATTTCAGACTTAGGTACAGTCTCAGTAAAGGAAAAGATTGAAAGGCCCAGGTTATATTTAGGATACAAAGAATTGTACAGTTTGGCTGTAATAGACTCGGCAGATTTTTAATCAATGATATTTAATGAAAATACTTTTCTGTTCCAACATTTATCTTATAATTTTTATCTTCCTTGATATTATTTTGCAAAAGCTTTTAATTTTTTTCTCGTCAAAATCACCTATTTTTAAATGATCTCTAACTCTTGTCTGATTAAGAATTCTTCCCTCTCTCCCCAGCCCAGAGAGTGAACCTAATCTCATTCTCTTCCTTTTTTTTTATTGGTGTGACTTTTTATATTCCAGTCACATTTATCTTAAGCTTATTATGATGTATAGTATAAGATGCTGGTTTAAACCTAATTTCTGCTAAACTGCTTTTCAGTTTTCTTTGCAGTTCTAGGCAAAAAAGGGAGTCTTTTCCCTCAATAATTTAAGTTCTTGAGTTCACTGAACACTGAATTACCGTTTTCCAATGCTTCTGTTTGTTTCTTATCTAATTTGTTTCATTGTCCTAATTTTCTGTGGTTGTTGTTTTAGATCAGCACCAAGTAGTTTTGATGGTTACTAATTTCTTAATATAGTTTGAGATCTAGTATTGCTATGCTTCCTTCAGTCATACTTTTTCTCATTATTTCCCTTGATATTCTAGATCTTTTGTTCTTTCAAATGAATTTTGTTATTATTTTACCCAATTCTTTTTTTAAAATTACCTCAGTAATTTGATTGGTGTGGCACTAAATTTATAAATTCATTTAGGTAGTATTGTCATTTTCATAATAGCAGCACAGCCTAACCATGAGTAGTGAGTTTCTCTCCAATTATTTAAATCTCCCTTTATTTCTAGAAGGAGTGTTTTGTAGTTGTATTTATGTAATTATTTTGTGTATTTCTTTGTGGTTTTATTCCCAGATATTTTACATATTTTGTAGCTATCTTGAATGGACTTTATCTTAAAATTTCTTCTTGGTTTGTATTATTTCTATACAGAAATACTGTTTATTTTGTGGATTTATTTTGTATCCTGAAATCTTGCTATAGCTATTAATCATCTCGATTAGTATCTTTGCTGACTCTCTGGATTTTTCTAAGTACACTGTCATCATCATCTATTGTTAACAAATTTCCCTTTATCCTAGATGTCTTCTTTTCATACTTTTTCCAATTCCTTACAAACCTAGATCTTTCTCTGGAATGTAATCTCCTGGGGGCAGGGATTATTTAATTTTTCTCTTTGTATCTCTGGCACCTAGTACAGTGCCTGGCATACAGCTGCCACTTGATTATTGCTAATTGATCTTCTCATGTCCCCTAATATGTTGGAGCATAAGAAAGAGATGGCATAATTCTTGCACTGAACTACCATGTCCTGATCTTCCTTCTGCCATCATAACTCAGTACCTTCTCCTCTTTTCAAGTTTATTCCATCTATCTGTATAATCTACTAGTCTCCAGGACACTTTCCTTTCTTTCTCAAGGAATCCAATATCTGGCTCACAATCTTCCTTTCTACCTTAACCCCTGCCCTCATACTTGGGGACTTAAATGTACAGATTGATGTGCCTTCAAGCATCTTGGCTTCCCACTTCATCAACTTCTTCAGTTCCTATGACTTACATCTTCAGTTTACCTCAATCACCCACAGAGATAGCTACAAGGTCATACTTTACAGCTCATCCTCACCTATAACTATACAGGCTCCATGATTCTGAATTCTGAAATTCTCTTTGCAGATAATAATTCCATTTCTTTTTTCATTCTAGCCCATTCCTTCTACATCCATTCATTGCCACTGAAATTCCTGTCACCTATTATTCACCTTTGACTCCCTTGACCTTTTGTCCTTCTGTCCTTTGGGACCCAATTGACTCAGAGGGAATATAAATAGCAATAATTTCTGCTTTGACCAGAAACCCTGAGAATCTTTCCCTCCCAGATTATTTATTTATTTATCATTCATTCATTTACCTTTTTTTTTTTGAGTAGATGAAAGAGACCATTATTTGCCTCAATTGTTGTCTAGCCTCAATAATTGAATGGAGATAGTCTCAGTCAAACCAAGATGTTAAAATTTTACCTTAAAAAGGCCAAGGTCTCCCACTACATCCAGGGTCATCTCTAGTTGTTCTGATCTATATCTGGCCACTGGATCCAGATGGCTCTGGAGGCAACCTGGCACAGCCCTACCTCACTTAAATCCATTGCATGTCATTTGCATGTCATGGCATCCCCTCTCTGATGTCATGGTCCTCTTGGAGAACAAAGGACACAACTAATCTTTAACTCTTTATTAACCCCTTACTATCAGCCTTCTCTGACCAGACTGCTGACCACCACTACGGAATATAAACTTCGTTGATTACTGTTTTGATTTCATTTCTGATTTCAACTTGGCCTCTAACATTGTGATGATCTTTTTTTTTTTTTTTACTGTTTCTTGCTTGGCTCTTGGTGTTATATGGTTGTTGCCAGTTGTGCCAAAGAGTGAAACTTCTTATTGCCAATCTCCCTTTTCATCCCAACTCCTCTCAGGCTTGGGGACTTACAGGAATTTCACTGCTACCACCTCTATCCTCTCAGGGGCTGATCCAGATCTTCTCTTCTCACTTCAACCCATAATGCCATCTCAAAACATTTCTCTTAGAAGATACCCTGATCTTCTACTTCTCTGAGAAAATTGTGATTATCCCTCAAGAGCTTTCTCATCTCTCATATACTTCATTTTTCATATCCCTCTAATATCCAGTCAGACACATACCCGTCTCTGAAGAAGAGATGGCACTTCTCCTAGCCAAGGCTGATCCTTCTAGTTGTTCCTTGATCTCATTCCCTCATTCCCCTTGATCCTCATTCTATAATGACAGTTAAGTCTGTCAATTTGTTCCTGGTTTCTGGCTCTACTATCCAATTGAAATTGCTTTCCAGAAGGTAATCAATGATCTCAATTGCTAAGTCCAATGTCCTTTTCTTAACTCTCATCCTCCTTGACTCCTCAACAAGCTCCCCAAACTGTTGCCCACTCCCTCTTCTTAGATAATCTCTTCTCTCTTGACTTTTGTGATCGACTCTGCTTTCTCCTTGTTTTCCTCCCTGAGTAGTCTCTTATGCTTTAAACTGTAATCCAAGCTTCACTTCCTTAGATTAGGTATGAAACAGTGCTCCTTCCTAGCCCCTCTTTTTTCTCTCTAAATTGGTAATCTCACCTGCTTCTGGGAGATCAAATATTATCTTGAACAAATGACTCCAGAATCTTTATGTCCAGTCCTAATTTCTATTCTAAATTATAATCCTACCTTATGAAATACTTTGCAGTATTTAATACAGTGCCTGACACATAAGTAGATGCTTAATAAATGCTCATTGACTGACAGATATCTCTTCAGTGATTTATTTTCATTTCTCCCCAGGTTATACTCTTACCACTCCACAGGAATTTATCTACTAGGCCATAGAATCTTACTTACCCTGAAAACTCACTCTGCTCCTGGACTAGTTCTTACATTGGAAGGACCCTTTACTCCTGTGGCCTCTCCCTCTTATTGACTGTTTTTTTTTTTCCCAGAACCTCCATTTTAAGGAGGAGGCTCAGGTCAAT
This sequence comes from Myrmecobius fasciatus, assembly GCA_023553655.1. NCBI lineage: Eukaryota > Metazoa > Chordata > Mammalia > Dasyuromorphia > Myrmecobiidae > Myrmecobius > Myrmecobius fasciatus. Next base: position 25,369 of record JAJPUD010012723.1, on the reverse strand, counting down.
CTACCTTTTTCTCCACAAGATTTTCTCCCACTCCCACATCAGTTTCCCCACATTAGTGGGGAATGTAAGAATGTAAGCTCTTTGACAGCAAGGATTGTATTTCTGTTTATATTTGTATTCCCAGTATTTAGCACAACGTCTGACAAATAGTAAGTACTTAATTGTTGACTTTATAAGAATTTCAAATTCAGTCTGTCTGAAATAGAACTAATTATTTCTTGGTCTAAACTTGCTATCCTCCAAAATTTTCTATTTCTACTGATGAAATACCAGCCTCTGAGTCATCCGGGTACAATACCTCAGTCATCCCCAAATTTCTCCTCTTAGTCACCTCCCAGATCTAATCAATTGCAAAGCCTTATCATTTCTATTTGGACAATATCTCTTGCATATTTGTAATTCTCTCTCTTCCCTTAACCACTCATTTCTTTTGGACTCTTTTCCCTCCTTACCTGGACTACTGTACTTTGCTATTTCCAAACATCTGTGATCTCATTGACATGGGTACTTCCCATTCACACCTTCTTCTCCTCTTTTCCATCTCCTCCCTTAAATTCTTTTAAGGGGTTCCATCCAATGTGTTAGGAAACTCTCTCTATATGTGCTGATACTGTATAAGCACTAATAAAACACATGGCTCTCCATTACTTGTCCCTTGTTCTAACTCCATATCTGGCTCACTTCCTTTTCAGGTCATACATTTCTTTAACAATATAATTTACATCACTTTTCCTGCACAGTTTTTCATTGGTGATTAGTGTGTACAATTCCTCTCCTCATTGACCTTTGGTGACTTGTAACTCTAATTCTTTCAAGGCTATGTGGTATTCCATGCTTTGCAGCTATATAGTTATAGCATTGATATTAAAAAGATGGACTTTTGTTTCAGGGAGCAGCTTGGGATCATTAAAAGTATGGCACAGTTTCTCAAATGCAATCCAACCTATTCTCTTGCTCTTAATCATTTCTGGGCCCAGTTCATTATCCATCTGCAGTGTCTATCCAAGCTAAATGTACTGGTGGACAGCTCTATGGGCTGTCTATTCAATTGCACACCCATCACCCACTAGCTTTTTGTTTTGTTTTGGTTTATTGTTTAGAGTTAGCCTTTGCCCTTTTGAATGATTTTGAATCTTGTTTAGGAAGTTCTGCAGTATTTCAGAGTTTGATGTATTACATACAATGTGACTCACAAAAAGGAGCATATGAAGAACCTCATCATCTATATGAAATCCCTCTTTAATTTGGACTGTGCACCAGAGCTCCCTTATGACAATAAGAAACGCTTTTATCCTTGTTTAATATTAATAATCAAAGGGTTATCAAACAAAGTTATCTCTGTGGTTATATCTTTCAAGGAATCTTATGTAATTGAAGCCTTTCCCTGAGAGCTTCCTCTTCTTCCCCAATTCATATCTCCCAGATACCTTCTGCCACTATTTCCCCCTTCAGATGATAAGATGGCCCTTCTCTTGCCAAGGCAAAATGAACAAATAATCCCATTCCATCCCATAATAGACTGTAAATTCCTTGGGGGCAAAGACCATGGCATATTTGTCTTTCTATCCTCAGTGCCATCAGATTATCTTGCTCATAATAGGTATTTGATAGATACTTTTTAGTTGAATTGTTGTTAGTAAGGAAGAAGTCAATGGACAGGAAGAGGCTGAAGTGTTGAATCACTCCTGAGAGAATGATTCATTGGGCAGGCCTCAGAAAGAAACGGGAAGGGATAGAATCAAAGGCCAAAGAAGAAGGATTAGTAATGGCAAAGAGAAGAACCATCTCATCCTCTGAAACTGAGCAAAGAGAGTAGTGAAGATGCTCAGAGATTTTGAAATGTGGAGGAGTGTAGATAAAGGAGCTCAAGACATATTCTCATTTAAGGGAGACTAAGGTTTTTCATTTGTAGCATCAAAGCAATGAGGTGAGGTCATCTCTGGGTGGGAGCGATGAAGACAGAGCTGGGAGCTTGAGGAGGGAGGAGACTGAAACAGTCCATGAGGAGAATAGGTTAGGGAGTCAATCAGAAAAGAATGAGAGAATTGCCATGTACCTAGGGTCCCATCCCACTGAAGTTAAATTGGTGAAATAACATGAATTGGTAAGGAATCTAGTTCTGACTTTTTCGACTTCTTCCAAGGAGCTTTCAGCATCCATGACATATGGGTGAAAACATCAGTGGTGATAATGTTTAAAGATCTAAGGCTAGTGAGGTATGGAGAGAAAGGGGCAAAGATCTAAAAAGATATAGTAGAAAGACTTTAGGGAAGAGTCTTTGAAAGACGACAATAATGTGAAAAAGCAGAGAGGACCAAGGAGGGCATTGTTGATATGGGGAAAGGCAGAGATGAACATGATATGTGCCAAGAATGTCAGACATTTCCTATGTGCTACATCTTGTGTTTGGATCTGGATATGTGTGTATAAATACATGCATGCATACTACACATATGTGCATATATATACATACATCTATATAATACATAAATATATTTCTATTTTTAAATACCACTGTCCCTACTTTCAAGGAACTTATAGTTTAATAGGGGAGCTATAACATAATCATACTAGTTAGTATTTGTATAGCTATTAAGGTTTGTAGAGTCACAGGTGCTATTTTTATTCCTATTTTTATAAATAAGAGAACTGAGGCAGAATGTCTCTGAGGGGAGATTTGAATTCAAGTCTTTCTGACTCTAAACCCAGCATTCTTTCCACTGAGTCATCTAACTTCCCTCAGATATAAAACTTTGGTTAAAATATAAACTTCATTAAAGATCTTAGACTTACTATACAAATTCAATTCAATACAAGACTCCTTCCCTCTAGAAGTTCACAACATTAGACAGATATAGTAGACCTAAAGACAACATTCCCTGTATAATTTCTTATATAATCTAACTAAAAGGGACTCTGAAATGTAGAATGTTAGAATACAGAAGTTAGAGGTAGAAAGAACCTTAGAAATCATCTTGTCATCCCTCTCCCATTCTAAATATGAGAAAAGTGAAGTCTAGAAGGAGAAATGGCTTGTCAAAGCTTCTCTTTCCAAGTGGACTCCTCAAGACTGGAGCCCTAAATCCCAATGAGGTCACTACTGGGCCAGACTTGGGAGCTTTTCCAGCTACTCTTCCAGGTTTCCCTCAGATACCATGCATCACAGAGCAAACCAGAAACGCAGATATGGTGTTTGAATTTAGCAACCCCTGCAGAGTCTGTATATGAGTGAGTAAGTACCCAAGGATGAAATCTCGTCTACTCTTATTCCCTCACTGTTCCCATCTCTCATCCTTATCCCAACTTCTCTCTCTCTCTCTCTGAAGTATCAGTTTCCCCACATTTTAGACTTCTTGAGTTAGGTCTACAAAACTTCTTACCAATGGATCAGTTATAGACACCAGAACCCTGCTAAATTTTTTAATCTCAAGTCAATCAGGTTAAGCTCAATGGTGTTTTCTATGAACTCTTGGGCTAAACTTTGCTTGTGATAAAAAAGCAAAAAACCCAACCATCTTAGTTTATGATTATTCTGCTTTTCTTGTTCCTGCTACTGTAACTTTGTTAATTTTTTTCCTGTAACCACTCACACCTATACCCCTGACTTTCAGTTCCTTCCCCTTTCCTCTGTTCCTACTTCAGTCTGGATTTCAGCCTTGGAGTAACAAGGAGCCATTGAAGGTTATTGAGCGGGTAAAGTGCATGATTACTCTTGAACAGAAAAACAAAGCTTCTGAGGGAAAAGAAAAAGACAAAAAAAACTTGACATTATAAGAACTCTGGACTTGGAATCAGATAACTTAGGGTAGAACTCTGCCCTGACACAAGTTGTATGAGCTTGGCCAAGTCAGCCTCTCTGTGACTCAGTACCCTCATTTGTAAAAGGATAATGATAATAATATTTATGCTATCTATTTTACAAACTTGTTGTGAGAATCAGAGGAGATAATTAGCATATGTAATGTCCTTTGCAAGCTTTAAAGTGCTATACAAATCTAAGTAATCTATTGTTATCATTAAGTAAAAACAAAGTATTATAGGCATGTGGATTATTATTCCAGAGTTACTAAAGACAAAATGTCATAGAGTCACAAGATTACAGCTAGAGCTTGGGTGTGTGTGTGGGGGAACCTTTGAGGCCAGCTAATCTGATCCCCTCATTTTAAAGAGGAGGAAATCATTGTCATGATCAAAGCAGCGAGATTTGTCTTGGAGTCTTTATTGGAGAAGTTAGAAAGGAAGAGGTTAGAGGTGGGAGAGTGGTCAAATCAATGCTACGGTCAGGTAAAGGGCAATGAGCACTTGAACTAGAGAGATGGCAATGGAAAGGAAGAGAAGGGTAGGGACAGATTCAAGAGCAAATGTGCCACAAAGCCAGTGGAGTCTTTATTTGGAGCAATGATTATTGGTGTGGGCTCTGGGCTAGAGCCAAAGTGGGTGGCAAAGAGACTTTCCCAGTAAATCCACTAGCACCAAGGGGCAAGAGTGTCTAGGACCAGGCCCATCCTGTGACGAGACTGATGTCACAAGGCTCAGCCCTCCTTTCCTCCTAAAAGGGCACTTGTTCCCCAGAGGATGTGGTCTTGGCCCCACAAGGAATTCCATTTTGCCCTCTGAAGCTGCTGAACACCTCCCATTCATATTTCCCAGGCAGGCATGTACTGTGAGGCAGTCAGCAGATCCACTTGTCTGGTCAGCTCATTGGATGTGGCCTCTTAATCATAGCAATCCCCTCTGAATTTGGACAGTGCTTTATACTTTCAAGTACTTTCATGTAGTTATCTGATTTGATCCTCATAACAACCCTGTTCAGTGGTCAGGAAAGGTATGATTAATCCCATTTTCTGGATGAGGAAACTGAGACACAGTATTAAATGAGGAGGTTGGACTAGATTAGTGATAAGAGCTTTTTCAGTTGTGCATCTTATGATCTACCAAGTTGTTCCAGGTCAGCCAACAGGTTAGTGATAGAGATGGGATAAAAAACCTTTTCTTGGATACTTGACACATATTTAAGAGGCATTCGGAGTGGAGAGAAGAAATAAAAGATCTGAAGGGTGCTTTCACCCCACAGACCAAAGATTGTCATTTGGGGTAAACTGTACACAATTTCCATTATTGCTCCCAGCAAAGATCAACTTGCAGAGGTTAACTGAAAACACCAAAGACTCACGGGTGTATGCTGGTGATCTGGGCACGGGATATGCCATATGCTCTGAAGCAGAGAATACCCAGTATGAGGCAGACATCACCAGGGGAATTAAATCCATGCTGGGGAGTTGGTGGGGGGAAAAAGCAGCCAGTCTGGTGTCTGGGAAGGGGGAAAAACCCAGAGCTCACACTGTCTCCATTGTTTTTCTCTTAAGGAAATGTTCCTGTTTCATGTGGGCTTTGCTTCTTTGGAGTCTCTTGTTTTGTATTATTTTCCCACCCTCCCACATCTCTGTGAGACCCACTCCTAGGTTCTGGGTCCACCTCCATAGCTTAAGTCTCTCAGGAACTGAATTCCAGATGTGTCCTAAACAATGATCTTGTCAGGGACTTCTCTAAATGGGTTATTGCAGTTTCTCATAGCTAGAGAAACTGGGCGGTCAGCTCTCAATACTGAGTGAAACAGGGACTGACCCAGAAAATAAGGCTGGAGAGAAATGATTCTTAGATCCAACTCTTCTCCTCTAGGAGGGGGAGAAAAAGAGAAAAAAATGATGGAATTATAGAAAAGCAGATGGTGAAGTCTATTCTCTTGTTTGACAGATGGGGAAACTGAGACATTCTACAGTGGGGAAATGACATGTCCAGGATTATAGGAACAATGAGTATTGAACTTAAAACTCAAAGCCAGTGTTCTTTCTACTAATCTACTCTTTCATCTGATGGCCTTTCATTATTAGACTTCTGGGAACACTCCTTTGAACCTTAGCAAAGGTTTTCCACCCTCCAGCTTTGGTGTCTGTACCTTTCCAATCTCTCTAGGTCCTTATTCTTTCTCAAGGAACAAATAAATACCATTGTGGCTCCTGACACAATCTCAGAGAACCTTCTAATCCAACCCTCTCATTTTAGAGATAAGAAAAGTGGCACCCAGAGAAGGCAAATGAGTTGCCTAAAATGTTCCAGTGCATTAGTGGCCAAGCCAGGACCCAAATCCCACTGTCCTAAATCTCAGCCCAGTGTTTTTTTTTTTTCTAAAAGAGGTAAGGGGTCATAGGATCATAGAAACATAAATGGAGAGCTCAATCCCCTCATTTTACAGATAAGGAAACTGAGGTGGAGTAAAATTCTGTCTGTGTGTTGGTCAAGGTCAGGCTGTGTAGTCTGGAGATTTAAGCCCATCTCCTTCAGAACTGATGTTCTTTACATTGTACCCATGCTATGAAAAGAGTCATCTGCTTCCCTACTAAATGTCAAACTCTCTGAAATTGGGGATTGTACCTTATTCACCTTTATCCCTTCCCTTAATGCCCAGCACTTGGCCTTGCACACAGTAGTTTTTGCTAAAGAAATGAAGTCCTCAAGTCAATTTCTGTTGCAGTTATTTTCCCCATCTCTTGGACAATTGTGCCACAAGAAGCACAAGAAGGCAGAAAAGACTAGACCGGCCACCATGCTAACTCATGTGGGAAGTGGCCAGCATGCCCACTGCAGCAACAGGATCTAACGGCTCTCCAAACAGGCCAAGACCTAAACGGATATGATGCCACAGAAGCTAAAAAGATCAAAAGTCCCCCTCCAACTGCACAAAAAGAGAAAGGGAAGCCGTGGGCAGAAGGGCAGGAAATTACTTCATTGGATGGGAAAGGAGGGGAGAACCCCTCCCCCCCAACTAGCATAAAGATGAAAGATCCAGAGGAAGAGGATGCAGATGTATGGGATGATGGGGGGAGTGACAGGATCTCCTTTGCTGCTTCAGGCACTCCCTAGAATTCATTGCTTTGTCAGAGTAGAGCTGGATATTTTTGTGTAAATGGTGGCTACTGCCAACCCTAGCCACATGGCTTTGACTAGTCAATCTGGGGTTCACAGCAAAATAGTCAGAATCTCTAGAGAACTGGATCCATAAGGGGTCATTTTTCCTTATTAGTGACATAAAAATTTCAGGAGGAATAGATTTGACTGTCTTCTCATACCTTGCTTTTCCATGGGTTTTCAAATTTATTTTCAAATTAGAACAGGTTATAATCATAAAATATTTTTTAAAACTGGAAACGACATTGAAGATTGTCCAATCAAAGCCACTCATTTTATCATTTAGAACAGAGATGCAAAGAAAGAACGTGACTACTGAAGGTCACACAGAAGGTTAGTTGTAGAACTGGGTCTAGAATCCAGGCATCTTTGTGCTATATCTTCAACTTTTGCAATGATTTGGTTGTTGTTAATAATTATGGATGGTTCTGGGTTGATTGTAAACCCTAAAAAATGCCTAATAATACCCAAAACTAGCAGCCTATATTAGTAGATATTCAATTAATGTTTGCTGACTGACTGACTGAATTCCTTCAGAGTGCCCGAACTATTGAACAAATGAATCAACAGCAGAGAATTGAAATTCACTGATAATCCTGTACCTGATTTAGATCATAATCTCTACCTCCTCCTCAAACAAAACTTTTAATGACAGTATTTATTAAGCACCTACTATTTTCAAAAACACTTTTATGGGCTCTGAGCAAGTTCATATTTATCTGTTTGAATTTCCTCTACAGATTTTAAATTCTTTAGTGCATGCTTATCCTTACTAGTTTCTAAACCACCAGTCTATTATTGTGCATGTTTCCCCAAGAAAGATCTTGGCCAAATGGACTGATATGAATTTCATTTCTTCTCCCTGATCTTGGCTCACGTTCTCTGGGGGCAGATGTTAACAAGCCCCATGAATGCCAAAACAGAGAGAAAGAGCAAAAGATCAAGGAGCCTGGGCATCCCACCAGGTGAAAAAGAGTTAAACCAACTGTCCTTTTTTCCCTTTTAAATTCAGCTTGCTTAGCCTTATTTAGAAGAATCAAAATTTCAGGCCACCTTTGGATTGAATGGAAAGATGCATGATGAATGTATGTTAGTGTCAGCATGTTGCTGAAGACTTGCTCACAAGAAATGGTGTTAACGACAATGTAAGGACATTAAGACTAGAAGAGGTGAGCCAGTCACAGCCAGACAGTGAGGGATACTAGACAGTAGATATTCCAAGTTCTGAATTAGTATCTACACAATACTGAAAGAAATCACTTTTAGTAGATGATCTTTGGAGGATTCTGTAAAGACCTGAACAAGAACTTCAATAGAATGAGAAAGCATAGTTGGGGGGTAGTTTTGTCAAGAGTACTTAGCTTAAATGAGGTCACAAAACTGGAATTATTCAAATAAGTACTAAGCCTTTTTACTCAAAGAACTCTTCCCTTGGAATTCTTTTTCGAAATAAAAGATTTTTTTTTGTTGTTTTCTGTACTTTGAAAGAATCTCTTCACATTCACTTTTATAATAGATATGTATCCTCACCTCATGGTGGGATAGCTTGGGTCACCTATTCCAATAATGATCATTATTGTTGTTAGTTCAGTTCAACAAATATTAAACACCTCGATTGTACCAAGTTTTATGGATAGAAAGATAAAAATGGATCATCCTGCCTTCTAGAAACTTACATTCCCCTTTGTCATATAATTTAATATATTTAACATGTATTAGACTAACTGTCATCTAGGGGTGGGGGTGGGGGGAAGGAGGGGAAAAGCTTGGAACAAAAAAAAAGTTTTGCAAAGGTCTATGTAGAAAAATTACATGTGTTCTGTAAATAAAAAGCTTTAATAAAAAAAAGAAACTTACATTCCTTTATACCTCTCTTTTGTCTATACCTCTGTCTTTTTGTCTGTTTGATTGTTTTTCTTTTTTTTTTTTAATAAAGCTTTTTATTTGCAAAACATGAGTGACCTTTCAACATTGACCTCTGCAAAAAAACTTTTTTTTCCCAAGCTTTTCCTTTCCCTCCCCCCGCCCCCCACCCCTAGATGACAGGTAATCTAATACATGCTAGATAGGATAAATTATATGACAAGTACAATACATGTATACATATCTATACAGTTATCTTACTGCACAAGAAACATCAGATCTAGAAAGAGAAGAAGAAAAAAAACAACCTAAGAAGGAAAACAGAATGCATGGAAATATTCACAGAAAGCGTTAAAATGCTGTGTTGTGGTTCACTCTCAGTTCCCACAGCCCTCTCTCTGGATGTATATGACTATCTTCATCGCAGTACAACTGGTTTGAATCACATCATTGTTGAAGAGAACCATGTCCATCAAAATTGATCATCGTATAGTCTTGTTGCTGTGTATAATGTTCTCCTGGTTCTGCTGATTTCACTCAGCATCAGTTCATGCAAGTCTCTCCAATCCTCTCTGAAATCCTCCTGTTGGTCATTTCTTACAGAACAATAATATTCCATAACATTCATATACCATAATTTATTCAGCCATTCTCCAATTGATGGGCATCTTTTCAATTTCCAGTTTCTTGCCACTACAAAAAGGGCTGCCACAAACATTTTTGCACATGTGGGTCCCTTTCCCTCCTTAAAAATCTCTTTGGGATATAGGCCCAGTAGAAACACTGCTGGGTCAAAGGGTATACACTGTTTGATAACTCTTTGAGCATAGCTCCAAATTGCTCTCCAGAATGGTTGGATCCGTTCACAGTTCCACCAACAATGTATCAGTGTCCCAGTTTTCCCACATCCCCTCCAACAGCTATCATTATCATTTCCTGTCATTTTAGCCAATCTGACAGGTGTGTAGTGGTATCTCAGAGTTGTCTTAATTTGCATTTCTCTGATCAATAGTGACTTGGAGCACCTTTTCATGTGACCGGAAATAGTTTCAAGTTCTTCGTCTGAAAATTGTCTGTTCATATCTTTTGACCATTTATCCATTGGAGAATGGCTTGAATTCTTATATATTTGAGTCAATTCTCTATATATTTTAGAAATGAGGCCTTTATCAGAACCTTTGGATGTAAAAATATTTTCCCAGTTTACTGCTACCCTTCTAATCTTGTCTGCATTCATTTTGTTTGTACAAAAACTTTTTAACTTGATATAGTCAAACTTATCTATTTTGTGATTAATGATGACCTCTAGTTCTTCTTTGGTCACAAATTCCTTCCCCCCTCCACAGGTCTGAGAGGTAAACCATCCTACATTGTTCTAATTTGTTTATAATATCATTCTTTATGCCTAGATCATGAATCCATTTTGACCTTATCTTGGTATATGGTGTTAGGTGTGGGTCAATGCCTAATTTCTTCCAGACTAGTTTCCAATTATCCCAGCAGTTTTTGTCAAATAGTGAGTTTTTATCCCAAAAACTGGGGTCTTTGGGTTTGTCAAACACTAGATTACTATTGTCATTGAGTATTTTGTTCTGTGACCCTAACCTATTCCACTGATCCACTACTCTATTTCTTATCCAGTACCAAATGGTTTTGGTGACCACTGCTTTATAATATAGTTTTAGATCTGGTGCAGCTAGGCCACCCTCATTTGCATTTTTTTTCATTAATTCCCTTGAAATTCTTGACCTTTTGTTTTTCCAGATGAATTTTGTCGTTATTTTTTCTAGTTCAGTTAAATAATCTCTTGGGAGTTTGATTGGTATAGCACTAAATAGATAGATTAGTTTAGGTAGTATTGCCATCTTTATTATATTTGCTCGACCTATCCAAGAGCACTTGATGTTTTTCCAATTGTTTAGATCTGACTTTATTTGTGTGGAGAGTGTTTTGTAGTTTTGCTCATATAGATCCTGACTTTCCCTTGGCAGATATATTCCCAAATATTTTATACTATCGATAGTTATTTTGAATGGAATTTCTCTTTGTATCTCTTGCTGTTGCATTTTGTTGGTGATGTATAAAAATGCTGATGATTTATGTGGATTTATTTTGTATCCTGCAACGTTGCTAAAGTTGTGGATTAATTCTAATAGTTTTTTAGTTGATTCTCTAGGGTTCTCTAAGTAGACCATCATATCATCTGCAAAGAGTGATAATTTGGTTTCCTCATGACCTACTCTAATTCCTTTAATCTCTTTTTCTTGTCTTATTGCCAAGGCTAGCATTTCTAATACAATATTGAACAGTAATGGTGATAGTGGACAACCTTGTTTCACCCCTGATCTTATTGGGAATGGTTCCAGTTTATCACCATTACATAGGATGCGAGCTGATGGTTTTAAATAGATGCTACCGACTATTTTAAGGAAAAGTCCATTAATTCCTATACTCTCTAATGTTTTTAATAGGAATGGATGTTGAATTTTATCAAATGCTTTTTCTGCATCTATTGAGATTATCATATGGTTTTTGTTAGTTTGGTTATTAATATAGTCAATTATGTTAATAGTTTTCCTAATATTGAACCATCCCTGCATTCCTGGTATAAATCCTACTTGGTCATGGTGTATTATTCTAGGAATGATTTTCTGTAATCTCTTTGCTAATATTTTATTTAAGATTTTTGCATCAATATTCATTAAGGAGATTGGTCTATAATTTTCTTTCTCTGTTTTTGTTTTACCTGGTTTAGGTATCAGTACCATGTCTGTATCATAAAAAGAATTTGGTAGGAGTCCTTCATTTCCTATTTTTTCGAATAGTTTATATAATATTGGAGTTAACTGTTCTTTAAATATTTGGTAGAATTCACATGTAAATCCATCTGGTCCTGGGGATTTTTTCTTAGGGAGTTGATTAATGACTTGTTCTATTTCTTTTTCTGAAATGGGACTATTTAAGTAATTTATTTCCTCTTCTGTTAATCTGGGCAATCTATATTTTTGTAGATATTCCTCCATTTCACTTAGGTTATCAAATTTATTGGCATACAGTTGGGCAAAGTAACTCCTGATTATTGCTCTAATTTCCTCTTCATTGGTGGAAAGTTCTCCCTTTTCATTTTTGAGACTAACAATTTGATTTTCCTCTTTCCTTTTTCTAATTAAATTAACTAGAGGTTTATCTATTTTGTTGGTTTTTTCATAAAACCAACTTTTAGTTTTATTTATTAATTCAATAGTTTTTTTACTTTCAATTTTACTAATCTCTCCTTTTATTTTTAGGATTTCAAGTTTGGTATTTGATTGGGGGTTTTTAATTTGTTCTTTCTCTAGCTTTTTTAGTTGCAAGCCCAATTCATTGATTTTCTCTTTTTCTATTTTATGCAAATAAGCATCTAGAGATATAAAATTTCCCCTTATTACCGCTTTGGCTGTATCCCACAAATTTTGGTATGTGGTCTCATTATTGTCATTCTCTTGAATGAAATTAGTAATTGTGTCTGTAATTTGCTGTTTCACCCATTCATTCTTTAGGATAAAATTATTTAGTTTCCAATTGGTTTTTGGTCTATTTTCTCCTGGCCTTATATTGCATGTGATTTTTATTCCGTCATGATCTGAAAAAAATGCATTTATTATTTCTGCCTTCCTGCATTTGATTTTGAGGTTTTTGTGTCCTAGCACATGGTCAATTTTTGTATAAATTCCATGGACTGCTGAGAAAAAAGCAAACTCCTTTCTGTCTCCATTTAATTTCCTCCAAAGATCTATCATACCTAACTTTTCTAACATTTTGTTTACCTCCTTAACTTCTTTCTTATTTATTTTGTGGTTTGATTTATCAAGTTCTGAGAGAGGGAGGTTGAGATCCCCCACTATTATAGTTTTGCTGTCTATTTCTTCTTGCATCTGTCTGAACTTTTCCTCTAGGAATTTCCATGCTATACCACTTGGTGCATATATGTTTAGTATTGATATTGCTTCATCATCTATGGTACCCTTTAGGAAGATATAATTTCCTTCTTTGTCTCTTTTAATTAAGTCTATCTTTGCTTTTACTTGGTCTGAGATCAGGATTGCTACCCCTGCTTTTTTTTTGTTCCCCTGAAGCATAATAGATTCTGCTCCAGCCTTTTACCTTCACCCTGTATGTATCTCTATGTTTTAGATGTGTTTCTTGTATACAACATATTGTTGGATTCTGGTTTTTAATCCACTCTGCTATCTGCTTCTGCTTTAAGGGAGAGTTCATTCCATTCACATTCACAGTTAAAATAACTAATTCTGTATTTCCTGTCATCTTATTTACCCTAGCTTATGCTTTTCTCTTTCTTATCCCCTTTCCCTCCTCCCTACTATTTTGCTTTTGAAAACCACTTCCCTCAAACAATCCTTCCCCTTTAGAGCCCCATGTACCCCTTTCCCCCCCTTTCCCTCCAGTTTCCTTATAAGTACGTCTATTATTCCCTCTGAGCCAAATCTGATGAGATGGAGATTAACCCAATTCTCATTCCCCTCCCTTTTCTCCCCTCAATCATTATAGGTTTTCTTTGCCTCTACATGTGATGTAATTTCCCTTATTTTACCTCCTTTTCCTCTTCTTCCAGTGTTATCCCTTTTCTACCTCTAATTTCTTTTTCAGTTTATCATATCATAAGATTCATAAAATCACAATAAACATATCATAATAATCATAAAATCACAGTAATCATATGATAATAATCATAAAATCACAGTAATCATATCATAATCATAATGTAATAATCAATTCATAAAATCAACCCTCATTGTATAAGTATCTATAACATAAATATAGTTCTCAAGAGTTATTTTTTCTTGTTACCTTTTTATGTTTCTCTTGTGTTCTGTGTTTGTAGATCAAATTTTTTGTTCAGTTCTGGTCTTTTCAGTAGAAATAGGTGAAATTCTCCTATATCATTGAAAGACCATCTTCTTCCCTGGAAGATAATGCTCATTCTAGCTGGGTAACTTATTCTTGGCTGTAATCCAAGTTCCTTTGCCCTTCGGAATATCTGATTCCAGGCCCTTCGATCCTTCAAAGTAGAAGCTGCTAGGTCCTGTGTGATCCTAATTGTAGCTCCCCGATATTTAAATTGTTTCTTTCTGGCTTCTTGTAATATCTTTTCCTTGGTATGATAGTTCTGGAATTTAGCCACGATATTTCTGGGGGACTTAATTTTGGGGTTTCTTTCAGGAGGTGATCGGTGGATTGTTTCAAGGAGTATGTTTGATTGTTTTTCAAAGAACCTCTTAACAACTGGTGAGGTTGCTTGAGAGAATCCAGAATCAATGATGATTAGTTTTTTGCCAGTGACAATAGGACAAAGACAGTCACAGAAACAATCTGGTTTTGTTGAAAGCACTACATCCGTCTAGTGTAGAGAGTCAGTGTTTTACAGTAGAAACTATTCTGGCGTTAGTATAAGATTAGATTGTAAGGCTTGTAAGGTCCTCCTCCCCATTAGATTGTAAGCTTCTTGAAGGCAGGGACTATTGCCTTTTTTTGTATCTCAAGTATTTAGCACAGTAGGTGCCTGCCGCATACCAGATGCTTAATAAATGTTTCTTCTTTGATCAGTTGAGAACAATTTAAGTCCTTCCTCTTCATTTTACTTCTGTTACCCTAATCAAGTTATTTAATACATAAAATGAAACATGAGGAGGTTGGACTGCCTGACCTCTTAAGTCCCTTCCACCTTGACATCGAAGGCAGGTTTTAGTCTTTTCCCCATTGCTCCTTCATTCCTCCCATGGGGTTTGGAACTGTGAGGCTTCTTAATTTTTAATTTTTTTGCAATGTGCCTGAAGCCTGGGTGAAACAGAGTCTTGGGGATTCCTATTTGTAAGTTCCTACCAGAGATGCCAGCTTCTTACAGAGAAGAAAAGTCTCCAGTAACCAGCAGCCTCTGAACTCTGTTCAGCAAAAGGCCCAGGAACACTGAAAACTCTTCTGGAAGACTCCTTTTGGATCAAAAGTAATGGAGATTAATTATCCTTTGTTAGCTAAAGTTGGTACCACCTGGGAAAAATGCCTGCAGGGCTTTGCTGAGGTACTCCTACTTTATTTATGCTTCTCTTTCTTCTTCCTTTCTTGGGTTGGACTAAATTATATCTAAGATATCTTCAAGCTGTAAATTCTGTGATCCTCAGATATAGCTGATCCTTCCATTTTTTTTCTGAATTCATTCATTCATTCAACAAGCTTTGATTAAACATCATTATCATCAAGCATTTATTAAATGCTTACTGTATCCCAGGCCCTGTTATTAAACATTAATTTTTTGTCTCAGTCCTATACTAAGACTGTAGGGAATACAAAAGAAATTTTAAAAATATATTCTCTCATCTTTTACTTCAATGGATTAAAAAGATTCAGTTTTATTAGTGAAGAGACACCCTACCAAAACCACACTTTAGTTGACAGTCTTTGGCAGCATCTAGGTGGTAACATACAATGGATAGAACAGAGGGCCTGTGGTCAGAAAGACTGGTGTTCAAATGCAACTTTAGACACTTACTAGCTGAGCAAATTATTTAACTTCTATTTGTCTCAGTTTCCTCAACTGTAAAATGGGAATAATAACAGGACCTACCTCCCACAGGGTTGTTGTGAAGATCAAATGAAATAATAATTGTGAAGCCCTTGACACAGTGCCTGGCACGTAGTAGGTACGATATAAATACTATGTGGTGTTATTATTATCACCTTCATGGTCAAAAAAAAATGTACCAGCTGGTGACCTAACTTCCACTGATGAACCCCTGCAAACTTGGCTAGTGTCATCTTCAGATGAGAGACACACGTTATTGGAATCACGCTCGGAACCTGTTTAGCTTGACATCTCAAGGCTTGTCCCCCTCTGGGAGAGCCTTCAGGAAGCCAGCATCAGCCACCCCCAGGGCACAAGGAGGACACCAGCCAGGGCTGGATCCTCAAAGAACAAGCTATTCTCCAGTATTTACTTCAGAGCTGGGAGTGATTTCTCCATGAGCCTAAAACTCAAGATTAGAGCAGGGATTGGTATGGCTGTGTATGAGGAAGGGGGAGGTGGTAACTAGTTATCCAGTAATAAGGAATGAACAGTCCCCTAGACCCTATTCCATCTTTGTCAATTTCAGGATTAGAAACCTAGGCTTGAGATTTACCCTGTTTGGTCCATTTGGAATCATGGATTTTCTGAATTGGGAAGGGGAATTTTTCTGATCTAATCTACCCTCTTCATTTTACAGAAGAAAGGGTGAAAAGGTGACTTGGTCATGGATCCTTAAGTAGCAGACCCTAGACACTAAGCCTTGTGGTTCTCCTTTCATTGATATTTCCTTTGAACTGGATGTCTTTTAAGTCTTGAACTCAACAATTATGTCCAAAGTGGTTTGTTTAGTGGTAAAACCAGCACATCTCAAGAGTAATGTTTCTTTTTTCTAGGTGGTACAACAGGTAGAGAGTCAGGTCTGGATTCCTGAATTCAAATCTAATTTCAGATACTTACTAGCTGTGAAACCCTGAAATAGCCACTTCATTCTATTTGCCTCAATTTTCTATGGTATAAAAATGGATAAATAGTACCTGCTCTTCTGGGTTGTTGTGATGCTCAAATGGGAAATTTGTAATGTGATTACCACAGGTTCTGGCATGTGCTAAGTGCTATATAAATGTTAAATACAATTATTATTATTCTCTCAACTAATACATCTCTTTGTATCTCTCTTATTGCACTTTCCCATTCTTCCTTGTATTATATAGTTATTCACATTTTTATCTCCCCTGATAGATTATACACTCTGTGAAGGCAGGAACAGTGTCAAAATTCTCTTTGTATTCCCCATGATACCTAGCAAAAGATCTTGCACCTAGTAGATACTGACTCATTATTGTCCATAAGCCTGTAAGATAACATGTAACAAGGTACTAATCATCTGCATTATTTAGCATTTTATTATATTTTTTCCTTGGACTTTTGTTTGTTATGTCTCTTGCTAGATAGGAAACTTTTGTGGATAGAGAGTTGTTTTATGTGAGTAAGAATACTTGGTTTTCATGAGATCACAGGTACATTAACGTGTCAAAACGAGTAAAAGGGTATGTGTGTGTGTGTGTGTTGTGTTGTGTTGTGTTTTTTCCCTATGGTCTTTGTCACATCTTGGGATATAACTCCTTATAAGGGTTGGGATTAATTGGAACTTGGTTCTGACCATTGTAAATCATGCTCCCTCCATCTCCATCCATGTTTAGAAACAGCCATTCCAGATAAACAGAAAGATGACCTCAGAATCAGGAAGACCCAAATTCAAGCTCCATTCTTCACATACACTGGATGTATGAATGACTCTGGATACCTCTCAGTGTCCCCAGGTAGCTCTCTATGCCTCTAAATTGCAGAACAGGGAGTGATTCGCATTGACAAAGGGATTCTGCTCATCTGGAGTTCCCTACACCAATGAAATCAGGAATCTAATCCCTCTCCCTTCTTCCCACCCCCCCAAAAAATTATCATGGTTAAATCACTCCTTTGTCCAAGCCTCAATTTCCTCATTTGTAAAAGGCAGACAATCATTCTTTCCCAACACTCCAAATTATTGTGAGGAAAAGCACCACAATGTAAAATGTGAAATACTGTAGAAATGTGTTATTATATTATTAGCAAGGCATGTTGCAGATGTTTAGTAAATGACTGCTTTAAATTAGGATGGGAGGGGCTCTATTCTACCTTTGCAAATGTGGAAGTATCTGAGGACAGAGAAATATAGAGGATGCATCCTTGCAACTCTGTGGTTGGAGAGTGAGACAGGACTGGGAAATTCCCCTCTAAATCCCTGGGAGCAAGAGGCAGGATGTGATTCTACATCAAGAAAATGCTTCCGCTCTTTGCACTCACAAATTTTCCTTTGGGGTTGAAGTGCTTTCAGTCCAAAGGGAAATATTTAGGGAGGAAATGTTTTTAGTGCAGTCCAGCTGCTTTTGCGTTAGAGGAGCCTGGGAAAAAAAAATAGATGCCTTCTCCCTCATCCCATCCCATTATTTTGACCAGCTATCATACTTCAAATATACAAATGTGTTTGAACCTTAAAACTCCCAACTTAGCAGGTCCCACTGTGAAGAACAATTGCTTTGGACCAAAGAGGAGACCTTAATCACCTGAGAGTTGTATTGTCTATTCTGTGAATGGCTTCTCTTTTGTTGGGTCCAAAGTCCCCAACCAGAGAAGAGTTGCCAAGGCTGCCTTTGTGGTTCTGGATGGTGTTTTAACCAAACAGCAAAGTGACTCAGTCATGTGAGGGATAACAGATGGACAGCCTGAGTAAGGGCTTACTCTGGTATCCAAGAAATAGAAAAAGAACACCAGTAAAGATTCCAGCACATTGAGTAGGTGCTCCATCAGGGACTTAGGGGAAAAAACAGACATGAGGTATAGATGGGTTGCAAATGTACCTCATGGAGGATGTATCTACACCAATGAAATCATGAATCTGTGATTTAGAAAAGAGGCAGAGGTATGTGGGAGTGTGTGTGAGAGAGAGAGAGCGGGAAGGAGGGAGAGGGAGACAGAGAAACAGAGACAAACAGAGAGACACAGGGACACAGAGAGGCAGGCAGAGAGACTGAGGAAAAGAGAGAAACAGAGACAGAGAGACAGAGAGGGAAGAAGTGAGAGAGAAAACTGAGCATACTCTTTCCTGGTCTTTTCCATATCTTATCCATATTGGCCCAGTAGGAGTTGGAATCAAATAAAACATAGTTTTCGCCATTATAAACCATGCTCCTTCCATCTCTCATTGCTTTCCTTTTAGAATCATGGAGGTTAAACAAATATCTGTAATGCCAGTTAATCCTTCTACTTTATGGAAAAGTGTAAATAAATTAGGTTACTGGACAAGTCTCTAGGGGAAATGTCCAATTCCTTCCTCCTGTTTGGAGAAATCCAGCCCTGATAGAACTCCTTGGGAATTCACCTTGTTGAGTGAGTATAAAGATACTCTAATTGACTGCCTTGAAGATGAAATGGCCATTTCCACCATTCAAGGCTAAGCTTTTGAATAGTAGTTTAGTATTAGACCCAAAGGAATATTCTCAATTTGAATTTTGGCTTTGCCACTTACTACCTATGTGATGTTGGGGAACACCTTTAACTTCTCTGGGCCTTATCTGTCAAATGAAGAAGTTGGGCTTAAAGACTTCTGAGAATCCTTACATTTCCAAATTTCTAATCCTATTATCTAAATTCTGGTAAATGAAAATGGGCAGGTACTTTGCTATTCAGCTTTCCAAGACCAAGCTTTCCTCTCCTACTCTCACCATCCCTTTCTCTTCCTGCCTTGATAGCTGGCTGATAAAAATCCTGGTGATATCTTTTATTTTAATTCTTCAAAGTTCCTTATTTGTTTTATGTAGCAGCCCACACTCACCACATACCTTTCCATCACCCTCTTGGTGGGGCTTATTTCTAATACTTCAGAGACTATAGTGTTTTATGACTTGCAAGCTCTATGCGACTAGTAGACTATTGGTCTCCTAATATACATTTTAACAAAAATGGAACTTGGTTTCTTGGAGAAGTTTAATATCATTCCAAAGACTTTTGCAATTTCCTGAAGGCAACCCAACCCTGCTTAGTTCTGGGCCCACTTCATTGTCTATTTGTGCTATCTAGCCCAAATAGATATCCTGATAGAAAAGTGCTGTAGGTTGTCCATCTAACTTCATTAGATGATTAATCTAGGTGTTATGGGTAATAGAATGTTTATTCTTCATTCACTTGGGCTTTCATGCATGAATGGTTGGGCTAAACTCTTTTGAGATGGACATCAGTGAGAGATATAAACATCAAAATACCCAAGAATATATTTCCAACGCTGTTCCTGAGAACTAATGAAGAAATTTCTCTTCACTCTTAAGTCCAAATGTGTTTGTTCCCCAAAAGGAGACTTTTTGAATGGAAAGGGATTGATAGATACTTGCAAGTGAGTGTAGAAGGAAGGGCCCATAGAATCACAGAATGAGAGCTGTAAGGAATCTTAGAGATAATCTGGCCCAAACTTATTTGGTATTTTAAAATTAATCAGTAGATTTCTTTATGGTAAAGGCTAATTTGTATATTTTAGTAGAATTAGTTGTTAGTTTACTCACTCACCAGAAATGCATTAAGTGCCCATTGAGTACACAGCCTTTTTCTAGGTCCTGAGGGAGATAGAAGTTTAGAATAATAGAGAATTCCTTCCTTCATGGAGCTTATATTCTAGTGGAGAGATAAGACACTAATACAAGCAACTTGTTACATGATAAGAACATTACAGAGGCGCAAAAATTATGTGTGAGGTTTAAGAAGTCAGGTCAACTAAAATGGTTGGGGAAGGTTGTGTGAAGGAGATAGCATTTAATTAGATTTCTAAACTGGGTAGGGATTCAACAGATGATGAAGAAAAAAGAATTATAAATTTTAGAACAAGAAAGGATCTCCTTGGAATGACCTACTCCACCCTAGTCATTTTATGGGTGAGGGTCATAGAACCCAAAACTTGCCCAACAGCTTTCTGTCTCTGTCTGTCTCTCTTCATCTCTGTCTCTCTCTGTCTTTCCTTTTTCTTTGTCTCTGTCTCCCTTTCCCTTCTCTCTCTCTGTCTCTCTCTTTCTTTGTCTCTCTGTGCCTGTCTGTGTAACTCTCTGTGTGACTGTCTCTGTTTCTCTTTCCTTTTTCTTTGTCTCTGTCTCCCTTTCCCTTCTCTCTCTCTCTCTCTCTCTCTCTCTCTCTCTCTCTCTCTCTCTCTTTGTCTCTCTGTGTCTGTCTGTGTGACTGTTTCTCTGTTTCTGTCTCTCTGTCTGTCTCTGTATCTCTTTCTCACACATACATACACGAATGAATTCATACTGTGTCTGGTTCTAAAAACCTGGCTATTGCTAGCTCAGCAACTTTAGGGTAGGGGAAAAGTTTTCCTTTTTCCAGTAATTTTCCTTCTATCCCTTCTCTTCAGTTAGGTAATGGGCCAGAGCAACAAGAACACACCTCCCTGATCACTGGGAGAGTTGTGTTAGATTTCCTTTAAAAGTAACATAGCTGACTTTCCATCTGGGATGTTACCAGAAGAACAGTCACCATTTGGACACTGGAAGAGAGACACCCCTCCCCTTGCTTCAGAGTAGAGGTCTGGCTATTTATCCACAGGTAAACTTTTGCTCAGGTCCTTTCCTGAACATGTGACAACCTCACTGCAGAAAAGAGAGAGCTGGTTCATAATCTACATAATACATTTGCCTGCAACAAGTATAATACTTCAGTCTTGCAGATAAACCCAGAGAAATCTACTGGCCTGAAAAGTTTTTCACCAGGCCCTAAAGTCGATGTTCCTTTCCTTTTCTCAATGCTGTTCCTTCCTTCTTGGGCTTTATCAGCTGGGTAAAGAGAATGCAAGGGTTTGCCTGAAGCAAATACACAGAATCCCTCCACAAACACAAATTCCCCTGAAAACCTCGCACAAAGGTACCAGAGAGGAGAGACAGACTTGATTAAATTTCATTCAGGCCCAGTGCCTGATTTTGATGAAGGCTAGGGCACAGAAACTCAAGTTGATTTGTCCCGTCTGACTGTGATAACTATTGCCATTTAAATACTCGTGTGCTCTATTCACACAAGGACATAATTGTGTTCTGCAAATCGTGATATAAACTTCTACCGATGGTAGAAGATGACTCTCTGCTGCTCTTGAGACAGTCACTAAAGCAATGGTGTCACATCTTCCTGGTACCTACTGCACTTCAAAGAGGGAAAAGCAGAGGGAGACAAAAACAAGGACAAAAAATGAAGCTAATAAAGGCAGAACCCAAATATGTAATAGTGTAGGATGCTATAAACGTTTTATGACGCCAAGTTTGGAATGACTGTATTACACAGTGGTAGAGGAGACATGAGTGAGTTATACAGGTCATTCCAAGCAAGTGGCAGTAAAAGTTTTATAGCATCCGACACTATCTCATATTTGCTCTATATAGACACTCTGTATGGGTCACTTCACTGAGCGCCGAATGCAGCCACTTCAGGGTAGAATGCAGCCTGGTGGCAGGCTGGCATAGGTTCCTGAAGCCAGTGCTACATCTGGGAAGGTGGAATCAGGACATTTGTGTTCCTTCAGGCAATGGGAAACCTGTGTGTGTGTGTGTGTGTGTGTGTGTGTGTGTGTGTGTGTGTGTGTATGTGTATGTTGGGGGCGAGGGAGGGTCTTTGCTTTAGCTGCTGCTTTAATGAGTAGACCCTTAGGTTATACCTCCCTCCATTCAACCCTTCTGGGGTTAGCAATCTCTTTAGCCTTGGCTGCAAGCTGGAGTACTGAGCAATGCCCAGGGGTGCCATTAGGACATAGGTAAGAGAAAAAAGGGAGAGAGAAAAGGAATGAAGGAGAAGAAGGGAGCAGAGGGATACTAAACGGGGAAAGGGAAGGAACAGTCAGGAAACCCATAATGTCTGCCTTTTGGCAGAAAGAAGGCTTGGTTGGTTACAGGGAGAGGGTTGAAGAGACATGTTCAAATATCTAAATGATCTTCACGTCATAGAGGGGCTTGCCTTGTTCCAGAGGATAGACAGAATTAGAGCCAGTGGTAAAAGTCACAAAAAAGATTTCTTCTCTACCCAAGGATGGGCTTTTTCCCATTCAAAGTTGTTTCAGCATGGAAAGGATTGCTTTGAAGTAGCTGCTGGCTTTCTATCACTTGCAAGTGTGCTGAGAAAGACTAGATGGCTACCTATGAAGTGACAGAGCTGAACCCGGACCCTTGGCCTCTGATGAGGATCTGTGATTTGGGCTACTTCCAGTGCTCAAGCCTGAGAAGAGGACCCACCCAAAGGGGTTAACACATGGACTTAGCACTATCATTTCTTTTCTATTGACAAATGGCAGCATCCTTGTGTGGAGGAGGGGAATGCTGCAGGGAGGGAGGGAGGGGGTTTACAGGACCCTGAGATTGTGAGCTGGGAGGAACTTTGGAAGTCATCTGTCTTAGACCCCTAATTTTATAGGGAAGGAAATCTGAGGCTCAGAGAGGTGACTTGCCCAAGCGCATACATACAAATAATGAAGAGCAGAACTGGATCCAAGTCCAGCTCTGCTCATGTTTCCTGGCTAGAGTCAGTGTTCTTCCTGTACCACCATACCACCTTGATTGGACTAAATGGCCTCTCAGGGCCATTTCAACTCTGAAAGTCTTTGATTCCAAAGAGAAAATGAAGCAGTATACATGGGGGATAGGAGTGGGGAGAAGGCACTCAGCAATTGCTTTGGATACTATATTTGCTACCCCTTTCCTTTTGACTATTCCAGGGAACCTATTCATAGTGACTCAGCTCCTCTTCCCACTGAATGTCTAATGTTCTCTACTTGGATGTGGGAACTCACCACTAGCTCAAGGCCAAGATGGCCAATCTGAAGCTGGAGAGATAGACAGAGGGGGAGAAAAACAAAGGGCGGGGGGGGGGAGAGAGAGACAGAGACAGAGACAGAGACAGAGATAGAGAGAGACAGAGAGACAGAGAGAGAGAGAGAAGGGAGAGAGAGAGAGAAGCAAAAGGAGAGGGAGGGGAAGAGAGGCAAGGAGGGAGAGAGGGAGGGGGAGAGAGAGTTGGGAAAAAATAGAAACAGAGAGAGACAGAAACAGAGAGAGGGAGGGAGAAGGGTGAAAGGGAGAAAGAGAAGAAAAGACAGACACAGAAAAACAAAAATAGAAAAAGGAGAGAGAGAGAGATAAAGAAACAGACAAAAACAGTACGACTAAGAATATGAGGGGGAAGAAGAGAAAAACAGAGACAGGGAAAAGAAGAGAGGGAGAAAGAACAAAAAAGACAGAGACAAAGACAAGGAAGGAAGAAGAGGGAGGGAAGTGGGATGAGAAAGATTCAAACAGAAAGAGAAAGGAACAAGGAAAAGAGAGAAATAGAGACAGGGAGAGAGGAAGGCAGGGAAGGAGAGAAAGGTGATTATATCTGGGGAAAGCTCTGAGAGGTAAATCAAATAGTCATGTTTTGGAAACCATCTAATCTCACTCCTTTATCTTATACATGTGGAAACTTAAGACCAGCGAGAGGAAGTGACTAGTCCCACTAAGGCGAGAGACCGTGATAGGATTAGAACTCACATCTCTCAAGTCTGACTCGCCGGCTTTTCCTACGAGGCTACAATTGGAGATTTTGGACAGACAGTGCTTCAAAAGGGGAGGAAGTGGGGGAGCAGACAATTGAGCTACCGCTGGGATAACCCCCCACCCCCACCCCCCCGGGAGGCTATACTGTCTCAGTTAGCGTAAGGGAAAAGTCCCGAGCAATGGAAGCTTGGGTAACCAGCAACATCAGGAGTGGAGGGCCCATTGTCCTTCTAGGGCCGCAGATGTTACCCTCACAGACCCTCCCGAGCTATTCTAGCCAGGCCCATCTCTGAAGTGAGATCCGGCCCTCTCTTTCCCTCTCTTGATCCTAGTAATAACTCACTCCTTCTCAGAGAGCTGGAGCCAGGCAGACCCAGGACAGCTCTACAACAGAAATGGGGTTGGGGAACAGTCTTGGGGGGGGGGGGGGTGGGAGAGAGTCGGGGGAAGGAGAGAGGAGGAGTCCACGGGGCTGGCTTGCATTTGCAAAACATTTTCAGCCTCCTTGGCCCTTTTCCCCGCCCCTTCCCATCTACGTGCAATTAAATAATTGATATGCCCATAAATAATAGATATTGTATTTGCTTTTCTGCTTTCTCTCTATCTTCCCTGCTTTGTGTGAGAGCGTGTGCTCTGGTGTTTTCTTCTTCTTCTCCTTCTCCACCTCCTCCTCCTCCTTCTTTTCTTCCTTCCCTTCCTGCTTGAGCTGTATTAGGGTTAGAATAAGCTACCAGGGAAGAGGAGGATGGGAGAGGAGGGAGTTGGGGAGGGGGGCGGGAGGCGCTGAGGGAGGGGGAGCATTCCGGGGAGATAAAGGGCTGGTTTGATGTGTGTGCATGTGGCGGGGCTGTTTTGCCTCGCATGCCTTTCTCTCTCGCCTTATTTTTTTCCTGGAGAGAAGCCCGGCGCCAGCAGTCTGGAACCAGCCTGACAATCTTTTGAGTTATGGGAGGGGGAGAAGGGGGGAGGAGAAAGAAGGGAGGCGGAGGTGGAGGGGGGGTAGGGAGGAAAGGAGAGAGAGAGGGAAAGAGGGGGAGAGAGGGGGGAAGAGAGACAGACAGAGACAGAAGGAGAGAGAAGGGGAGAAAGGGAGAGAGAGAAGGGGAAAGACAAAGAGAGAGAGAGAAAGAGAGGGGGAGAAGGAGAAAGAGGGGGAGAGAGAGGGAGGGATGAAGAGAAAGAGAAAAAGAAAGAGAGGGGGGAAAGAAAGAGAGAGGAGAGGGAGAGGAGAGGGAGAAAGACACACACAGAGAATTTGAGGAAGAGACAGACAGGGAGAGATAAAAGAGGGAAGGAGAAACGGAAGGAGGGAGAGAGAGGGAGAGAGAGAAAGGAGAGAGAGGAAAAGAGAGAGAGAGAGAGAGAGAGAGAGAGAGAGAGAGAGAGAGAGAGA